>CAEFZY010071844.1:0-37033 GCA_903066815.1 Brachyrhaphis roseni
ATGCTCTCTATGAAGCACTTGTAGAAGGACACCAGCAGTTTCTCCTTGATGTTGTTCTTCCTGAGAACCCTCAGGAAGTACAGTCTTTGCTGGGCCTTTTTTGTCAGCTCGAAGGTGTTCATGCTCCATGTGAGGCCCTGCTCAATGTGGACCCCCAGGAAACTCTGCAGCTCTGGAGTTACTATTCCTGATTTAGTTCTAAAGAACTTTAAACTCCAACAAGACCAAAGAGCTGCACATAAAAGTAATGAAACTGAAGTCACATAATACAAATAATAAAATAATAAAATCCTAATAACGTAAAAATAATTTAAATCACATTTTTAATAAAGATACAAAGGAAATAAAAATTTCAATAATTTAAAAACTATCTAAAAGTCCAAATCTGGAATGAAAGAAGTTTAAAGAAAATATTTAAAAACAGTTAAAACTAATTAATGGTTGCCACAAATTTTACATAAAACTTTCTTAGAAAAATTTTCTTTTACAGTTCATAAATTTTTACAGTAAAATCTGGAAAAATTAAAAATATGTTTGTGCTGGTAAAATACATCATAAAATACTTTATTGTTTTGTTTTTCACTGATAATATTACATCAAATTAAACAGAAAAGAAGGTTTGCATCATCAAATATGATGGCCTTAATAATTCAATAATCTCTGTCCAAATAATAGTATTAATTAACAATTTGAACTTATTTATTTGCAACCAGGAAATATTTTATTATGCTATTATTAAATGATACAAACTTTTTCTAGAGTCGTGATTTTGTAGTTCAGTTTATTCTCTATACTTAACAGACATTAACTGAAAGTTTCAAATTCATAATTGTACCATTAAAATGTTAATCTTGGATGAAGATGAGGCATATTTCATCCAGCTCTGGGTTTTTTGTGGATAAAAGTTATTTTGTAACTTAAACTGTGAGAATATTATGTTTCTGAATAAATAAAACTGCAGTTTGTTATCATCAGTAATAATATCCACCGTCACATAAATAGAAAATAATTGTCTGTCTGATCACATTTTAAATCTTGTATTCATTTCTGGTTAAAAGTGAAGAAAATAATGAATTTCCAATGAAATATTAAAAATATTTTTAGTTTTAAAAGCTGTTGAACTTATCATTAAAGGAACAAAAACTAAAATCTGTATCAAACAGTTAACTAATCGTTTTCAACAAGAAACTGTTTTCTTAATTGTTTTAAGAAAACAATTAAAAAAATAATTTGTTATTGTTTTAAGAAATGCTCCATTGGTTGTGCAAAGTGAAGAAGGAACCAAAAACCGAGAGGAACTGGGAAACCAAAAATCCTTAAAGTCTGAAGAACTTCTTCACATTAACTTGCAGATTATTGTAGTTTAAAGACTGGGGGAAATCGGCTTAAAATCTAATATTTTTGGTGAATATTAGATGCAAATTTAGGTCTAAATAACAGAAAAAGGGGAAATAATCTTAATTTTTCAGGTTTTAAATAAAAGGTTTTACAAATAAGTGTGATAATGAATTGGTGTGTGTGTGTGTGTGTGTGGGGGGGGGGGGGGGTTGTGCACAACTGTTTATCTGTTTCAGGGAGCGGACCAACGCTCCTCCTAACGCACAGCCCTCCTGCTCGAATCATCGGACAGCTTCTGCTCTCCAGGACTAAATCGATTCAAACCAACCGAAACAGGCGCAAGAGACAAACATTGTGGGGGAGAAAACACGACGCAGTTCGTGACTTTACTGATCCAAACACGGAGCTCGCGCTGATCGGTGGTGAAGTCACGCGGTGACAGGATGA
Organism: Brachyrhaphis roseni; assembly: GCA_903066815.1. NCBI lineage: Eukaryota > Metazoa > Chordata > Actinopteri > Cyprinodontiformes > Poeciliidae > Brachyrhaphis > Brachyrhaphis roseni. The sequence continues at coordinate 1,786 of CAEFZY010071844.1, forward strand.
CGAAGCTGCGTTTTGTCGTCAGACTTTTTCTCTGCGCCGTTTTTTCTCTACCAAACGCAACGCAGGCTCCAACAGGCAGGTTCTCGCTTCTTCTCTGCAAAAGCACAAAATCTTAACAACTAACTTTCTGTTTGGTTTACAGAGCAAATAACACAAAAGTAGCTTGCAAATAACTTTTCAGCAAGACCAAGGAACTTGTTTTACGTCAATAATGCCTTTATGTTGAAAGGGAAAATAAAATTTTCCCATGTCATAAATCAAATAATCTGCCAATTAGAAATAATTGACTCTAAACACACTGTTATATCTTCCTGAAAAGTTATTCATGAGCTAGCGTTGTCTTATTTTAGTGTTTAAAGTGTAGTTTTCTGCATACCTCCATATTTAACAGAGGACTAAACTTATCAGCTGTTTTATAATCTATACTTGTATTACAAAAATATGTTTTTATTTAGCATTTAATTTCACCTTAATGCCTCCCATCATCAATCTATGATCAGGCCAATTATTTTGGTCCTCCTTCACTGTCAGAAAGCCTTCAGGAAGTAGTTTCTCAGACTTCCTGTTGCTGGTTCACTGTAAAACATTGAATCTGCATTTAGTTGTATCTACTTTCTTCATCTCTTTAAGTCAAATAAATTCAGCGAGTTTTAGATTTTGAACCTAATATGTGAAAGATAAACTCACAGGAGTTAACTTTTTATTAGAGTTAAATAAACTAGAGTTTTTAGATAGCACTTAAAAAATTTGAAAGAAGAAAAAGGCAGGAGTGGGAACTATTTCCCAGAATGCTTAGCGGCATGTTTTTGTATCCTGAGCTGGAAGTGCGTTACATTGATCCTACTCTTGTGTTTTATTAAGACAAATGTTTATTTTAATGTCCTGTTCACACTAAATGTCCTTGAGCTGAAATTATTGTGATTAATAAATTTAATTATCAGATCAGAAATTTTGTTAATGCAATTTGAAACAAGAATTAAAATTATTCTAAAGTAAAATAAGTTATTTTAACTTCATAATGTGAATGAAAATAACTAGGTGAGAGCAGTTTATTCTTGCACATTGTGAATTATTTTGTTTAATTTGCAGTAATTAACATTTATTTGTTGTTTCTGATTTGTTTATTTATTCAATTGTGTATAGAATTCAATTAAGTTGAGCCAACTTAATTTACTAAGTTGGTTTAACGTGACCAATTTACATCAGTCTTACAAAATAATTGATTTTGTCTAAGATTTTTTTTTCTTTTTGCAAAGAAGCAAGTTAATTTTAACTGTATTGTTTGGAGGATCAGTCACATGACACAACTTTTACCAGCAAACGTTTCTCTTTTTATACCAGCTAGGAATATTCATGCACAGCTATTGCTCCATTAGAAAAGACAATATCATATTTTGTCTGTAATGTTTTATTTCTCAGTGCATTAAAACTTCCCCATGTGTAACTTTACAGCTCAATATTTGGACTGTCAGAAGCTTTCCATAAATGCTTCCTCATATGTTCTGGCAGCCTTAGACCTCCAGTGTTTACAGGGAGTCTGTCGTTGCAGTGCTCCCACCGGAGTGTTTGCCTGGCGGCCACATGGTCCTCCAGAACCCCCACCGCAGCACCACCTTCAGCTCCAGCAGCCTGCAGCAGTCAGCGCCGCAGGACATCATCTGCGACCACTCGCTCACTCCAGGCTGGTACCAGTTTCAGATTTTTGACAAGCGTGCCAGAATGCCCACACAGTGTGTGGAGGTAAACGTTTTTTGTTTTTTTTGGTTGGGATGTTTAGAAAGGAATTATATTGTGTGTGTTGACCCTTTTCAGTTGTCACTAAATCATCCAGGTGCCATGATGGACGTCGGAAGTGAGAGACAAGAGTATTGAACAGAGCGACTGAAATTGTTTTCCAAAGTAGTTTTTTCCAGTTTATTCATGGCTTCTACGTGTTGGAGTCTTAACTAATTTGTCTGTGAAGATAACAGAACCTGGTTGGGGCTCATAGACAACAGTATTTATAGAAGTTGGAAATAACTAGCTTAGAAACTGACCCGCACCTCGTCCCCTGTGATGTGTTCATCAAGTTACCAACTTTACCTAATTTCACACCACATGATTTATGTCACTATGTCATAAACAGCATTTCCTTTTACATCGGAGCAACATTAAAAACAAACCAAAGACGAGATGCTAACCAGTTTTTTCCATACACGACGGCACTGTCTCCATGGTTACTAATGGTTACCTCCTCCATCATGCGATATTTGATATCCCTCTAATAATAATTATAAACTATATGAACATTAGTCTTTTTACTTTGTAAACAGTCTTGGCTGAAAATCCGCGGTTATACTGAGGGCTGCCACTCATTATGATTGACGGCTGATATCCATCGACGCTTTTCTCATTAAAAGTTATACAATGAAATTACACGTTTGGTTTGCATCCTTGTCTGTTTGTAAAGTCAACCGCACAGCAACCCGTGAACATTTTTAAAGTGAAATCAACTAAACAGAAGTGATATTACAGACGTCTGTTTTTGACCGGGTTTGTTTTGACATCCTTAATGGTGGAGTTCTGAAGAGTGTGAAGTCACGTCCAAAGTATCGACACCAGTTATATATCTTTTCAGCTGCACAGAACTGTAAATATGAAGGAAAATAATATGTTAAAGGCGACTTATTATGCTTCCTTGAACAGGTTAAAATAGGTTTATGGGCTAAATAAAACATGTTCATTCTTGGAAAATGAAATTTTAGTCTGATCAGTTCTGCCTTTCAGAATGAGATGTTTTAAGGCCTTTTGTCACTTTAAATTCAAATAAACTGCTGCTGACCACGCCCCCCAATCAATCAATCAATCAATCAATCAAGATTATTTGTATTGCACATTTCATCAACATGGCAGTTCAAAGTGCTTTACATTGTGAAACACAAAACCAGAAAACATCAACAGTTGTGAAAACCAAAAACAGGCATTAGATTTTATCAAGTGCCATCATTAAAACCATCAATACTCATTGAATATATTGGTTAATGGTTAATTCGCATGTACAAACGGCTTCAAAACAGATGAGCAATTATACAACCGTACATCTTTGAAAAGCAGAAGTAGAGCCTCCTGCACAATCAACAAGAATGCAGCAGGTGATTTCTGGTAACTCAGCAACAAAATACAGTGGTAAAACCAGCTGACCAAACATGCTGAAGCTCAGCTTGGGTTGCTAGGTAACAGTCTGGATTTGGTTGGAGTTGCTTAAGGTAGAAACCCAAATGGAAACACTAAAATGTTAGAAATGTAAATTTTGTATAATAGTTTCCCTTTAATCAAGTTAGAGTCTCTTCATGTTCCTTGAGTTTTGTTAAACATGCATGAGACAATGTGTTATAATTTTGTTAAATGTACATTAAATGTAGCTTTTCAACCTGCATTTTAATAGTTTTTAATGTACATTATGAGAAATTATAAAAAATATCAAATATTGCTGCTATTGTCTTTATACACAGGAAATGAATCTATTAGTAAGTTGATTTATAACCAACAAGCCAGCCTGTTGCTTAAAATGTTCGCTCTGTAGCTGCATTGTAAAGATGTATTTCTTCACACCTGTGCGATCCAGGTAAACCACTGTGGGACCCAGGCTCCGGTGTGGTTGTCTCTGGGAGACGGTGAGACGCTCCCGGGGTCGCTGGAGGTCAAGCAGCTGACAGCCTGCGCTGCCTGGAAGATCTTTCAGAGCGGAAGCAAAGACTGCTGCATGTTCCGCGTCCCGGTCACCGTCCGGAGCTGTGGAGATTTCTATGTGTACCTGCTGCAGCCCACACCGGGATGCATGGGCTACTGTGCACAAGGTAAATACCTACAGGAAGTAGATTCTGTGTTTTCTTTCAAAAAAAAAAAAAAAGTTGCTTTATATATTGTTTGCTCATTTAAGGTTGTAGAAATTGTCAAAATAGGTTTGAATCTCTGTCAGTTTCTGAATGAGAGGAAGACTGGTTCACTGTAAAACATTTGAGCTGCATTTAGTTGTGTCTACTATGTTTTACTATTTAAGTCAAATAAATTTAGTGAGTTTTAGATTCTTTCGTTTGTGAGCAATGAGTTAACTTTCTGTTAGAGTTGAATAAACTAGAGTTTTTAGGTTAAAAAAAGTGAAAGAAGAAAAAGACAGAAGTGGGAACTATTTCCCAAAATGCTTAGCAGATGTTTTTGTACACTGAGGTTTAAGTGCGTTACATTGATTTGACTCTTGTGTTGTATCAAGGCAAATGTTTATTTTTATGTTCTGTTCACACTAAATGTTTCTGAGCTGAATTCATTGTGATGCTTATTAAAATTCATGCAATTTGAAGCAAGATTTTAAATTATTCTAAAGTAAAATAAGTAATTAAACTTGATATTGTGAGTAAAATAATAGAGAAATGTTTGCTCTTTAACCAGGTGAGCTGCATTTTCAAGGCAGCAGGTGGACTTTCATGTTCAAGTTAAACCACCTTCAAATGTTTTACAGTGTTGTACATCTTACAAAGACGACTTTCACGTCTCACTATTAAAATCTGAAAGAGCTTAAGTCTGCAGAGCTTCATATTTGGTTTAAGGAACATTTTTATAAACATGTTATGTCATTTCTCTCATCACAGCAGAAACACTTAAATTCTGTTCATAGATCTCAATGTGGAAAATTATATTTTTACATATTTGTCCTTAGAAATTTAAAGAGCAGGAAGTGATGCTTCAATAAACCCGTCTGAATGAATACATCGTTGTGTCCATTAGTTGGATACTATGTATTCAACTATACATAAATAGATGGATACATAGTTGGATCCAACTGTACAGTTTGTGCTGTTACTCCCAGTAATTTTGTTGTTTCTCTCTGTTCCCAGCTGAGCCGCCTCCTGCTCCCTCTGTGCCTGTAATTGTCTCAGAGGTGAAAGGTCACACCGTGTACCTGAGGTGCAGCTTTGACAGCAGCTCCAGCAGCTCTGTGGGCTTTGTGGTGACCTGGTGGCGCCGCTCACCTGAGGGCAGGAAGGAGGAGGTCAGGAAGGAGACCACCATCCACACCTCCGCCCTCATTGAGCTGGACGGCTTCAACCTGCGCCTGGGGGACAGGGTGAGACTCTGGGCTGCTTTTACTCCGTCTTCATCACCTCTGGCTGAATTAGTTCAAACACCAAATATTCCTTAGTAAGTGGAAACTATTTTGGCACTACTGCTGAATTTATCTTCCTTATCTTCTGTTGTTGGGTGTTCAGCCAATTAGTGCCAAAAAACACAAATGGTGCTAATATGATTAAGATGCTTAAGAAAATACATTTTACCAAAATGACTGTGTATCTACCTGTTTGTTAGATTTACTGCTCCAGCTCCAGTTTCTTGTTGGAGTCACCAGATATTCAAGGCACTCCCGTGGAAAGTCAGGAGTTTTTTGCAGGAATAAAGGTATATGTCTCTTATTACGTATGTTTATATATAAAATGACAAATCCGAATGCAAAGTTTATTTTATCTACATAATTTATTAACTACATATAGTCACTTTTCTAAAATAATGGCCCAAGTCCATTTTTGCTAAAATCACTTTTGGCAAAAACATGTTTTATGAAGGTGACGATATGTAACCTAATTTTAAAAACTCCTGTTGGTATTTTTATGCTGATCAGTGAAGAGCCTCAATATAAAGAGGCTTACTCTTTCTTTAAAAACTCCTTTGTGCAGTTAAACCCAGAAGTTAGCCGAGTGTCTGAGAACGGGAGGCGGCATCGGCTTCTGGTTGAGAGCTCGATTCCGGTTCCATGTCCGGACGGTTCTTTCTCTTATGCAGAAAACTGTGTTTTATCTCTGCATCTCAGCACAAGCAGTGAAGGTAAAGATCAAAACAACTAATGACTATAGGTCAGGATGTCAAACTCATTTTCGTTTTGGGCCAAGTCAAGATTAGGAATGCTCTTAAAGGGCCAGTTGTGCCAGAATGTATTGATAAAACCTGTATTTAAGTATCAGTGAATCCTTAAAATTAAATATTGGACATCTTTTCAGTCCCTCCAGGATTTTGTGATACTTTTTGTGATTTTTTTTTTGCAGTAAAAATCAAAATGTTTGTGGTATTTTTTGGAAATATTTGTGCTTATTTATGAAAGTAAATGTGACTTTTTATTACTCGCTGCATAGATCATGGACTATAATCTGACATCAATTAAGGCTCAGGCAGCTGTTTAGTACAAGTAAGAAAGTTTCTACAAAATTTTTAGAAAAATCTGCAATAAACTCCCAATTATTAGCACAAAAAAGTGCAGGGGTTGGTTTATTTTTGCGTAAATTTCCACAATTATTCGCTAGAAGCTGAAGGGACAGATTGATATAATTTGGCAGTAAACGGATAAAAATTGCATTGATTTGATTGATAACATAATATTTAAGCACACTTAGTGTTTAGTCTTAGTGTTTGTGCCTCCGTACCAGAGGTGCAAAGGCATTTTAATTCTTTAACATCTGCTTTTTCTAGTTGAAGAAGTAAAACGTTTTTGCACATTTTCACAGTTTAGAAAAATCTGATTTCATTTAATGTTCACCCTAACACAATTACGGTTGCAGAATTTGATCTTTCTTAAACAAACTGCACAGTTTTAAGTTTTTTAAATCTTTTCAAACCAACATTGCATCCTTTTTCCACAGACGAGGATTTGTTGGGTGCAGATTTGTCTCTGTCATCTTGTAAAGTGGATTTATCTCAGGGTCGCTGCAGTGGTGGGGTCTGTAGCCGGGTTCTGGTCCACTTCAGTCCCAACACGGACTTTATCAAAGATGGTGAACGGACCAGTCACATCTTTGTAAAACCCATCGTCACGCAGAACTTTCTCTGGAACGGATATTCACCAGAACCTGTTCAGGTAAGCACATCGCACTTTGAATTAGTTTCCATTTAGTTTGCATTTCTTATACAAAAGGCAGCTTATTATTACTTATTTATTATTATCTTAATCGTTATATTTATCAGCTTATCTAATTGAGTCAAATTTCTGTTGCAGTGTTTGTAAATTTACTTGTTTAACAAGTTTAATCAGATCTAATTTGAATTATATTTGAAATTTAAGAACTAATTCAAATTAGAAGAGTGACTTAAAAAAACATTTTGTCAGTTTCTTAAATATAAGTTAATGTTTTTTTTGGCATTTAGTCGGTTACCTAGCAACCCAATTCAAATTAGACCTTGAATTTCAGTGAGATAAACCATAAAATTAAAGGTCAAATTAAATAATTAAACAAATAACCTTTAAAGGAAGGAATAAAAATAACTCTTTATTTTCAGATAATCATTACTGATGTTCCCCCAGCTTATTGCTACTCCTTCACAGACCCCCACATGACCACTTTTGACGGCAGGTACTTAATTTTAATCATTTATTGTAAAAATTGTAATGATTTAATAGTATTGTTGTTTGTATTGTTAGTTCAGAGTATGCTGAAAACAAATCTTGTTGTTTTCCCAGATACTACGAGAATTATCAAATAGGCACCTTTGTTTTCTACAAGAGTGACCTTTGGCCCTTTGAGGTCCATGTCCGTCAGTGGGAATGTGGCAGTCTGGTGCACGCCGCCTCCTGCGTGTGTGGATTTGCAGCGTGGGACGCCGGCGACGTTATCGCGTTCGACATGTGTGACGGCGAGATGGGCGAGACGAAGCCCCGTCTGTCTGTGAAGAGCAGAAAAGCTAAACGAGTAAAGAGCGGCTTTCGGATCAGTGAGTCCTACCAAGGACGCAAAGTCACTGTGAGTCAACAGCAGCCGCATTTCATAATGAATAATACTGGAAATATACATTTGTGCAATATTCACATTTTGAAAGTTTTTGTATTTTTGGGGGTTTCTACAGCTTTGAAAAACAACACAAGTTCTTAAAAAAACATCTACCCATTTTTAAAAAAATAAGTTCATGTTTTTTGGTGCCTGGAAAATGAGTCATTTCAAAAACCTTCCAAATGTAACATCACAAATCAGCAGGCACTGCAACCTAGCAACCCCATGGAAGCCCAGTCTGTTACCTAGCAACCCAAGCTGCGCTCCAGGACTTGTGTGTAAAAGTGAAGAATTTTTTAAGCCTTCATTATTAGGTATTTAAAGGGGACCTATTATGCAAAAATCAAAAAGAAAGTCCAAGCATATATAAAAAAAAAAAACACCCAGCTGTTTTTTGGCAATAAGTCAATGTTTTTTATGGCCTGGAGAATGACCCGATTGCTAAGTCATATTCAACAGGGACTGGGCTGTTACCTAGCAACCCAAGAGCTACAGTACATTTGGCTAGCTCGTTTTACCACGATACCACTGTACGATGACAAGTGTTTTGTTGTTGACTTATCAGCCAGAAACCACTTGTTGCATTCTTTTTGATTGTGCATTAGGCTCTACGTCTGCTTTTCAAAGATGTACAGTTGTATAATTGCACATATGAGTGTAAACATTGAGTTGGGTGCGTGGCCAGCAGCAGCTTATTTGGATTTAAAGTGACAAGCTGCCCTAAAACAGCTTATTCTGAAAGGAGCTCAATTGAGCAGAATAAAATAGAATTATCTAAGAATGATTTTGTGCAAAAAATGTAATGAAAATACTTTTAACCTGTTCAAGATAACAGGGCACCTTTAATATCTGCAGGTTTTGAATAAAAACTTATCTTTTGACACTCTTTGCAGATCACGTTTTCCTCTGGAGCATTTGTTCGTGCAGATGTCTCAAATTGGGGAATGAGTCTGACTCTGAGGGCTCCCAGTTCAGACCAGAATCACACATTGGGTCTGTGTGGGACATACGATGGACGGCCAGACAATGACTTCCACTCAGCAGGGGGCGCTGTGCTGGAGCAGCTGCAGGATTTCATATCTGAGTGGAGGTTGGTGGGTTTCAGCTGTGTTTTAAGAATCATAATTTCTGTTAACTGATCCACAGATTAAGCTAAACTACGCTCAGGAGCACACTAGTTTTCATTAGGTGAGTAAGTTCTCCTTTATTCTGTATGTGTGAGATTTTAAATGGCTATTTCACCTTTTCTGAAGATAAATATCACTGAAGAACCATCCACTACCTTGCACCACCTTTAAATCACTTGCAGTCATCAAAGCACTTTGGATATCTGGTGAAAACACAACGCTGACAAAGTGAGCATTGTGAAGAAGAAGCATTGGAATCAAATACGGCCGTCTGCTGCAGCTAGCCAATGATGCTGACATTAGCGTCAGATTCTGTTTCCATAACATGGAGGATTATTTTAAAATTACTTTTTAAGATTTTGGACTGAAAATGTTCCAAAATTCAGCTCAAAAATATTAAAAAGTGCATATTTGGTTAAATATGTTCTACTTTCCTGTTATATATGACAAGTAACAAAAATCCAGCAATTTAAATTCTTCAAATAATTAAAATGTTAATTAATGTCCAATCTGTCCACTTGTTTTTTCTCATCTTTTTTTTTGATGTGCAAATTTTGGAAAAGTTTTGGTTAAGGAAAAATAATTCAAAATTCTGGAGGGACTGGTTGTAAGTCTGCTGATGAAACATGTTTTGTTTTACAATTTAATTCAATTAAATTCAATTCAAATGCATTTAATTAAGGGCAGCACATTTATTATTTGAAAATAATAGATGTAAAAGTAGGTTTTCTGGCCAAACGCTAATTTGCAAACTCAATTCTTGCAAAACTAAAATTAGTTTTCTGCAACTATAAACAAGAAAAACATGAAAATGGATATTAGAGAAAGCTAATTATTTTTTTCTATAGCTTGACGTGTGAAGAAAAAACAGCTTCTTGTCTTGAAAGGTGGAATATTTTCCTGAATCAAGCAGAAAAATTATTTCTGTTCCCGTAGTTTCTGGATTAAAATCTTTGTCTTCTTCTGTGTTTCTTTCAGACTCCCTGCAGGCAGCAGCTTGTTTGACTCCATGCCAGCCAGTGTGAACACACCAAACATCCACACATACTGCAACTGTCAAGCAGATCACCTGAAACCATCTCTCAGATCTGAATCCAGCTGCTCCAATCACAGACTTTTTAATTTTCAGAGTTCTATCCCCGCTCTGGATGTCACAGCTAAATATATCAGTGCAGTGGAACTACAGAAAGAAAATAAAAAACCACAGCTCACTTCTGGTCGCAGTGAAAGTTCCCCACATCCGGACAGCCTCTCATACTTTTTCCCAGAGGATCATGAGTTCTCTGTTCAGCCAGACGGACTCCCAAGATGGCCGACTCCTGCTGGTCTAACTCAGCAGCAGGCTGAGGCTCAGTGTGAGCGCACAGTGAGAAACTCGAGTGTCGCCGTCGGCTGCCGGCTCCTGTTAGCGGGTTCAACAATCAGCCGAGCGGTGGCCATGTGCGTCGCCGACCTGCAGCTGAAAGACGAGCCGTCGTGGCTGAACGCCACCTTGCCGCTGCTGGAGAACGAGTGCGAGCGAAAGCTGGTGGAAGAGCGGAGGAGATGGGAGGAACACCGGGACGCGGCGTCCATCCTGAGGTGTCCGGACCTGTGCAATGGGAACGGCCAGTGCTCCGAGTCGGGCTGCGTCTGCTTCCCTGGGTTCGGTTCACATGACTGCAGCGAGCTGACGGGTAAAACACACAGCAGACACAAAACCCAAGAGATTATACCAAAAAACTCAGATTTTAAAGGTGAACTATTAGGCTTCCTTGAAAGGGTTAGGAGAAGTCTATGATTTTTGCACAAAATCATTCCTGAGATAAAGAGATTCTAGTGTGGGCTCCTTTCAGAATGAGCTGTTTTAGAGCCTCTTACTTGAAAAGGGCTGCAAACAGATGCACAATTATACAACCGTACATCTTTGCAATTTGCAGAAAAACACTTGTATTTTCCAGCAGTAAAACCAGCTGACCAAACTTGCTGGATCTCCGGTTGGGTTGCTAAGTGACGGACTGCACTGAAAAACACAAAATCTTACCAAGTATTTTTGGTCTAGTTCCGAGTGCAAAAATGTTAGCAAACTTGAAATAAGACAAAACTAACTTATAAGTAACTTTTTTGTAAGGTATATTAAGCTTATTTTAAGTAAATAATGCCTTAATATTGATTTTTAAAATGTACTAGTTCCATTGGCAGACATTTTTCCCAGGTTGTAAGTTAATTTTTGGAACAAGTACTTTTTGTTCAGTATTAAGGAATTACTTAAAACAAGCTTCTACATCTTGCTGAGAGGTTACTTTTAACTTAATTTGTCTTATTTTAAGTGTATTATTATATTTTCACTAGAAACTAGACCAAAATACTCGGTGAGACTTTGTGTTTTACAGTGTGGGTTTCGCTGGGGTTGCTAGGTAACGGCACTTTGCCCGTCAAATGTGACTAAACAATTAGGAGGCTTTTGAAAAGGCTCATTTTCCAGTATGTCTAAAAACCTATATGGTGATTGACACGTGATCAGTATTAATTAGTTAGAATATTCAGTAATTTTACGCAACTTCTATCCAGAACCGCACAGCATTCTGGGAGATGTAGGCAGAGGAAAGACTCTCACGGCCAGCTAGGCAGGGTTGGTGGAATCAACTAACTGACTTGCTCTTTGGTTGCCTAGCAACTCACTCACTCTTTGGTTACCTAGCGACAACCTACTGAGTAACTGTAGCAGCACGTTACGCCATAGCGCCTCAGCTGCTTAAAAATAAAAACGGCGTAGAGTGAAAGAAACTGACCTTGAGAGAAAATTGATAAAACAGGAAAGGTCACATCAACAGTTTGGCAGTATTTTCAGATATTTTAAACAAAAAATTAATCTGTAATTATCGATACAGTGATACGTTTTTCTAACATATGTCCAGCCCTATTTTAACTTGTTGCCAATAAATAGGTGGGTAGCTTTTTTTTTCTTTAGCTTGGACTGTTTTTAGAAGCGGTCCACACAGGAAACACAACATAAGGAGTCCAGACCAATTTACATATAGCGGAGAGGTTTTATTAAACCCAAATCTGGACATAGAGGTCCTGGGAGTCGAGGGAAAATAAACAAAAGAGTGGGAGAAGTCACAAACCAGCCAGCAGTTGGCCGTTGGATTCGGGCCGCTCCCCTCACCCTGCCTCAGGATCTGTCACCCTACAACCAAAAACCAGAAAACCCAGCTTAGCCTACGATTCCCAGACCAGACAGTTTAACAGATAGGTGGTTTAACAACAGAAAATGACATCTACTAACACGGGAGCGGGAAAGAGGTTCAGAGTGACGTGAACACGCAGGCGCTCATCCAAACTCCCTCGCTCGCCTGGTGGGTGGGGCTTGATCCTTTTATACCCCTTCCAACCAATCAACTGCAAGGAGAAAGCACAACAATTAATCAGGTACTCATTCACAAAAGTGACAGGAACAAGCAGTTCAGATCCTAACGGAAGGACAAGAACATGCAAGATGGGAATTCTGAATAATAGATCCCCTTTAAAATTTATGAAACCAGAAATGTTTTTATGAATGTAAATTTCCGAGGACAGAGTAACAGTTAAAGCAGTGGATACTCTGCTCTTAACCAGGTTTTAAGCCTTAACTGACCATATGCTAATTTTGTAAAGACCAGATTCCAGAGATCACCAAGTTGAGGAAGGAAGGTCTGTGCAACGTCCGTCAGGAAGACTGCTCCACCATCCAGGTCTATGGTCATGGTTTCAAGAACTCCAGCCAGCTCAAGTGTGAGTTTGTTAAAGAAAAGGTACTTCGTCTTGTCTGTCCTCACTTTCCATTTATTACATTAATTAAACTATTAAACTCTGGCTTTTATTGTCCTTTTTTATGTCCCTTCTTTTTTTCCTGCTTCTCTGTTTTAATCTCTCATAAAGATTGAAGACGGGGAGTCGGTCACGGTTGCTCCTTGGTTTGTTCAGGCCACTTTTCTGAATGAAACAGGTCTTGAGTGCCGGCTCCCCTTGGAGGACAACCAGGGTCCTGCAGACACGGTGACAGACCGAGCCATTACGCGCTGGCAGATCAAAGTTAGTCACAACTGAAGCACTCTGTTCAAAATTAAATTGGTAAATCTTCAGTAAAATCATCAGTTTATGTGTTTTACCATTAAAAAAAAAAAAACCCATGCCCTGTTACTGTAGCTGGATGTTGTAAATACAGCTCTGACATGGAGACTACAACTTTTCCATGACACTGTGTGTGTTTGGGCCGCAGTAATCAAACTTCTGCTGATGGCAGGTTTCAAACGACGGCTACAGCTACAGCAACGCCAAGATCCTGACTCTGTATGACGGAGGCTGTCAGATCTGCAGCCTCGACACAGAAATCATGTGCACCCTCAGGGTGAGACATCTTTCTTCCTAATCCTTTAACCGTGACGCAGCTGCAGCTTTAATCTCCTCGGGTCTGTTTCGGTCGGTGATGGAGGGTTTTTAAGGATGTAGCGTAACGGAGCTGGAGCAGAAAGTTGGAGACAATCAAATATTATTTTCGCTGAATTTGTTTTGTACTTAAGATTAAACTGAGAAACTAAACTAATCAAGACTCTTAACAAAATTGTCCTTCAAAAAATAGCTGGTTGAAACCAGACTCTAGTAATCCAGTTTTTGGTAGAAAAAGAGAAACAATAAATCATGCAAATTATTGGGCCAATTTTTATTTATAATGCGATTAATTGATTTATTGCGACAGGCCTACTGATCCATGCCGTACCACTCAGTATAAACGAGGATTGTTGCTCTGGCACCAACCAGACATACTAAAAATGCAATACACTTAAATGTTTCTGTGGCATCCTAAACAGATTATGTTTTGATGATGATAATTTAAATGATTTTCACCAGGAGAAGACCTGCATCATTGGGGATTTGTGCTACAGTGAAGGGGAGTCCAATCCCAGCAGTCCTTGCTTCGCTTGCCGTCCAGAACTCTCCAAAAACACATGGTCCAAAGCTGAGAGTATGTGCAAAAAAACTCACGTTTAATGACTTACACCTATTTGAATCAGTGTAAATAGACTTTAAGAATGGCGAATAGTTGCACAATGATGCATGAAAGCAGAGAAAGTTCTTAGATAGACGGGACCTTAAATAATGTTTATAAGATTTTGTATCTTGTAAATTTGCAATTTGTGTTTTTGTTTTATTAACATATATTATGCTTGATTTAACTAATATGTTGTAAGGCATGAAGTTTACAGCATGAACACTTTACAGAATAATAAAACATTAATATTAATCCCCACTGTCCAATAAACAATAACTAACATTGAACTAATTAGCTGCTAATGGACAAAATAACCTGTGGTACCGCTAGCACTTCCGTTAGCTTAAAGCTAATATTCCCAAGCCTATATTAAGAACAAAACAAACCTATTTCCCTAAATCTTGCAACATTAACTCACTGCATTGATCAATACGCAAAAACGTAAGTAAGAAGCAGTTTCAAGGTTAATTTAGGTCACTAGTTGCATCTAACAGCGATTTAAAACATTTCCGGTCCGCCGTCATGTCACTTCCGGTTTTACTTCAAGTCACTTGAACTAACGTAAATACACTGTAGAGCCCCCTAGTGGATTGGGAGAAATGAATCCAACAAAAAAAGTAAAGGAACTTTAAAAAAAAAAAAAAGCCTGGCCTGGATTTTGACAAAGCAGAAAACCACATGTAAAACACAGTGTGTATGAAAATCCAAAGTCCTACCTTGTCTTCGTCTCAGAGCGATTGGACCGTGTCTCTAATCACACCTGAACACCTCACAGCTCAGCCGTGTCCTCCATCAGACGGCTGCTGCTCACCGAAGGCAGTTTGGATGATTTGTCAGCAGCTCAGAGCTGATTGAAGTCACATCTGTCCTTCGGCGCTGATGTTAAGGCTGCAGATCTCATTGTTACACTTTTTGGCTAACTTTTACCTCTGAAGCTCAAACTAGGTCAGCCAGGGCTTAGAAACATGACAAAATCTCACAGGAGTTACTGAATAATCTGCAGACGGCAGAGTTTATGGAAAACATTTCCACCACTATGATGAAAAAAATAAACTTGTATCTCACACTTGGGACTTAGATCTTATATATTTATGAGATACTATCTCATACTTTTAACTTGACTGCCTCATAATTATGATTCTTTTAAAAGTCACCCTTCATATTTGAACTGTTTCTTGTTTTTCATCCAGAAAACAAGCCTCCGTTGTTCCAGCCGCCCCAGATTCCTCTCCGCTCCTTCCAGGAGGAAAGTTTCATCTACCAGCTACAGGCTCAGGACCCTGAAGGCTCCACGGTTCTTTTCAGCCTGGTATCGGGTCCAAAAGGGGCTTCGCTCACTTCAGCTGGACTCCTGCTGTGGAAGGCGACCTCTGAACCCACAGACACCCACACGTTCCAGTTTACTGTCACTGATGCCTGCGGTGCGGAGACGCTCACCTCTGTCCAGGTGAGATCATCCTGCAGGCATATCGACAAACTATTTTATTATTTAGACCCTTTAAAATGATCAAATTATCAAAATCAGCTGTGAAGAGTTTCAAACAAATCTAACGTTTAAAGATTGAAAAATATGTTTCAGCTCTTGAAGAAAAACTGGAACATGATAAATAATAATCCACTATTACTAAATTAGTCCTAAATGAAACAAATATTCCCTAAGAATTGTTTCAACTTCCTACCACTAGAGGGTGTTAACAGTACATAATTTAATTTTGTACTATTTAAAGGAGATGCAGAAAGCCAAATAATAAAAATAATAAACAGAGAAAATAAGGATTTGCAATTTTTTTTTTTTTTTCAACTGCACATAAAATTTAAAAAAAATTTTTTTTGGCAGAGCCTGCATATTTCAGGCTCTGCCTGAAATATGAAATTAATTGATTAATTATCAATTAATTGATAATTGTGAAAAGTTGTGGCAAAAAAAGCCACAAAGTAAAAATGTTTTTAAATTTAGAGCCATATATGTTAAAATTGACAAAATATCAAAGTCAAATGAGAAAATCTTTACTATTTAAAATAAATTTACAACTAAATTTTGCTTTAAAATTCTACAGTTTGAAGTTTTATTTAATTATATAAAATCATATTAAAATATAGATGTAACACATCTATATATTAATGTAAATATCTAATCCAGCAGACATACAAAGAAAATAGATTTGATTTTGCCCTCAGGTTTCTGTGCAGTCCTGCGATTGTCTCAACGCAGCGTCCTGCATCACCAGCGCGAATTCCCCCGTCGGAAGCGGCGAATACGTCTGCGTCTGTCCTGATGGGTTCACGGGTCGGTGGTGTGAGGTGGACGTAGACGACTGCAAGCCGAACCCCTGCAGGCTGGGTCGCTGTGTGGACCGACCCAACTCCTTTTCCTGCATCTGCCCTCCTGGAATGACGGGTAGGATGAGCTGGGCTTCTTATTTTAGCTATCAGTTATTCTAACAATTAATCAATTAAACAGATAAAAATAATGATCAGATTTTTCATTGAAGCCTTTTTATGCAATATTAGAAATACATCAAATTTATGCAAATAAACAAATCAATTCATATTATCAAGAAGAAAAATAACATTTTATTGCCTAAAATGCAGTAACATAGCAGTCCTTTAGACAGAGTCGGCCCAAAGCAATGCTAGGTTAGGGTCTCCACACCACTAGGGGGCCCCCAAGATCACCAAGCTAAAATGTTTTTGTTTTTTTTTTATCTTGTATGCAAAATGTAAATATTTTTACAGCTCTACAGTATGTTGTTCTTTAAGCTAATGGCCTTTTTTTTGAGTCAGTGTATACTCAAATACTAAATTAGTTGACGATTATTTCAATAATTGATTCCTCATGATTAATCGTTTAATCCCTAGCTCAAATTAAGCAGTGATAAAAGGAAGAACTGCTTTCTCTATTCATATTTCTTTGTTTGCATAGTATTGAAAAAATCTTAAAATATTATTAAATACTTGTAAAATGGTTGAAATATTTTTTTTAAAATCAAACATTTGCATTTTTCACAGTAAACTTGTTAATTTTTTAATAATAAAACACATGAAAACAGCACACTTAGAATAAACAAACATCTCTACCTAATAGATCATCAAAGAACAGGTCAGTTTACTGTGCAGGTTTCATACAAAACTTTAGCATTTTTTATACACAAGTGACTCGTTGACTTTTATTTTAATTTACAATAAAACATATTCTTATTTTACATCAGTTAGACACTTACTTATTGAAAGAAATGTGAAACATACTGAGCTACTTGAAATAAAAATAATTTAAAGAAAGTGTTTACTAGTTATAGAGGTCTTGGTTTTAGGATATTGATAAGTGAATAGGTTCATATATGCTTGGTGGTTTTGAACGTTATTACTCTCTGTAACGTTTCATTCGTTGTCAGGACGAACATGCAGGGAAGATGTAGACGAGTGTCTGTCCCAGCCGTGCTTCCCTGCAGTGAGCTGCAGCAACACTCTGGGCTCCTTCATCTGTGGATCCTGTCCACCAGGATTCACAGGTGATGGGAAAATGTGTCAAGGTACGCACAATGTTAATGTTTCTCTAGCTAAGCATGACCCGATTTTGGCTTATTGTTCTGAACTTTGTGCCCTAACACAGAGGAAAACATCGCAGGTTCTCCAGTGAGAGCGCCGCGGGTTTCTCAGAGACCCAAACAGTCGGGTCCTTCGCCGTGCAGCAGGGCGCCGTGTTACACCGGGGTTCTGTGCTTCGAGAGCGTCCATGTTTCAGCCGGGTTCGCCTGTGGACCCTGTCCTCCTGGTCTCCAAGGAAACGGACAAATGTGCACAAAAATGGGTGAGATTTTAAGCAGTTTGATCCAATATGGTGAAATAAACTTTGAATTTTCTCTGAACGTTTTAACATGCTTTGGATCAAATTTATTTTGGCTTTAAAATTATACACACCAAGTACATTGTTCAGAGAAAAAAAAAAACCCCACTAGTTCGAAAAAGATATTTAAATGTAATATTTAATATTTATTTATTTTTCTGTCATTTTTTTACTTTTCCATACACAAGTTGAGAAAGGATAAAAGACAAGTACATAAATAGATAAAGAATATTTCAATTCTTGTCAATGGCAAGAACACAAAGTGTAAATAGAAGCTTATTATACTTTCTCTTTGTTATACATAAAGCATAATCAGAATAAAAGCAGCTAAATATTTCCTCTATAATTTCTAAAACATATGAAATTCCAGTTAAATCTCTAGACACACTCAAAAAAGAAATAATAAAAAACCTTGTTGTTGAGTTAATGATTTTTATTTTTTTTTTTATTTAAAGATTGAAAAACATAGCTTTATCTCCTCACAACAATTATTCCACAAATATTTTTAATCTTCATCCTAATCTTTTTTTTTAAACAAATCATTCTCTCTTAATTCCAAACAAGAAATAACAAAAAATAAATAAAACCAAACATCTGAGTTTTATTTCACTGTAATGTATAAAATCAAGGCTGTTTTGTCGACTTTAAAGTCACTTTCTCTAACTTTAAGTGTCTTGCAGGTCAGGAAAAACTCACCAGTGGAGCATATGTTGGGACTCCTGTGTCTAATTCCACCGATGAAAGGACCCACTCTTCCTCTTCCTCTTCCTCCTCGTCGTCTTCTTCGCCTGCCTCCAACATCCAACCACCAGACAGGAAGTGGAGACCAGACACTAGGAGAGCTTCCTTCAAGGACAAACAGCCCACTGGTTCTCCTCACAACAAAACAACAGCTGGAATATTTTCTCCCTCCGTCCACAGGGGGCAGCATAGCACGGCGCTGTCCTCGGATACTGGTCATGTGACCTGCTCTGATTCTCCCTGCTTTCCCGGTGTTACCTGTGAACCGACGCGCTCAGGATCCCTCAGGTGTGGACGCTGCCCGCTCGGCTACACCGGGGATGGACTCGTATGTAAAGGTGATGATGAGTATTTTAATCCTTCAGTATGACGCTCATTTATGACGTCAAACTACTACATTTAGAACAGCGCAACTCCGCCATTTTAGCTTCGGACAAACAACTGTTTTAAACTGTGATCGGCTGATGTAGGTTATTAATATGTACAATTTAATGCTCACCAATAATTGCTTGCCAATTGTAAATAAGATCAAGATGAAGAACAGTTTTAAGTTTAAAAATTACTTATTATGCAGAATTCACATTTTATACGTTTTTGTACTTACAACTGATTTAAAAAAAAAAAACATCTGGATGTTTTCTGTCAATAAGTTAATGTTTTAGGTGTCTGGAAAATGAGCCATTTCATAAAGTCAAATTTTACAACACTACCGTTACCTAGCAACCCCAGCCGAGCCCTGCCCCGTCACCTAGGTGAACTTCAGGTCGTTTGGTCACGTGGTTTTACTGTTGTGTGACCCGTAGAATGGCTGCTGGTTAAAAAAAATAAATGTATTTTGTTGTTGACTTACCATTCAGAAACCACTTATTAATAATAATCTTTATTTCGACAGGGACAATGTACAGCTCAAACATAAATGTCACCATTTAAAGTGCTGTACCAGATTATAGCATAAACTAACTTGCATCTGCAATCCCTTGACAAGATATACAATACAAAAATAAAATAAAATATAAACTGTACCAGTATAAGTTTCTTTCTAATCACAGTACACAGATAAACACACACAGTTGCTGTTTGTGGTGCAGGAGGCTCCACTTCTGCTTTTCAAAAATGTATGGTTGTGTAATTTCGCATTTGTTTGTAAACATTTACATGTGCAAGTGTAAATGTTGAGTTGGGGGGCGTGGTGTTTTGGTTTCCCTCTTTTTTTTGAAAACTGTTTTGTTTACAGATACTTCATAATTAATTTTATTTGTTGTTTCTGTTGTTTACTGGTTTGTTGATCTTTGATTATGTGTTCTTGCATTATTATGTAATTATCAACATATTACTTGAAAATGGTCTCAAAACAACAATATTATTGTTTATCATGATAACTTCTGGAACAATTTATCGTCCAGGTTAATTTGTTATGGTGACAGAGCTGGACCTGAATTTTTCTCCCTTTTTTTACAGTTTTTGTTTAAAATGTATTTTCTGTTTCAGCTGTTTGCAGATATCCGTGTGGGCAGAACATGGAGTGCTCTCTGCCCAACACCTGCACCTGCAGAGAAGGTTACACCGGATACAACTGTCACACAGGTGGGAGTGTCGGAGCTTTCTCACTTTGCTTATTTGCGCAGGAAAACAAGCTCATTAACACATCAGCACCTCTCCAAATTCGTCCCGTTTATCTCAGCGTCTGATTGTGTGTGTTCACCCCGCCTTTCAGCTGTGTGTCGGCCTGACTGCCAGAACCAGGGCAGGTGTGTGAAACCCGACGTGTGTGAATGTCCTGTGGGATACAGCGGGCCGACCTGTGAGGAAGGTAATCCGAGCAGATCCTGAGTTGAATCGAACCTGCTGAGAGACACACGTCTCACTAATTACTGCTGGATGTTTTTGTGTTTGTTATGCAGCGAGCTGCGAGCCGCTGTGTCAACATGGAGGCACTTGTCTGGCCAGAAACCTTTGTACCTGCGCCTACGGCTACGTGGGGCCCAGATGCGAAATCAGTGAGATGCACCTTAACTTTTTAAACATGTTGTCCAGCTAGTCTGCTCAGTTTCGATCTTTTTTATGTTCATTTTGTTGGTGCAACTCCATTATTACAGATGTGTCGAAAGTACTCACATTTTCTACTTAAATAGAAGTACAGATACTTGTATGAAAAAATATTCTAGTAAAAGTAGAGATTTAACTGTTTTACTCAAGTAAAAGTAGAAAAAGTAAAAAGTAATATTCACCTTCAAGAATACAAAATGTCTTTCGATAAGTATAAAGTACTTAAAAAGTTCTAGCCATACTTTCTTTTACTGACAACATGTTATGTGTTGGCATAGTTTTAAAAATTACCGAATCCTTACAACTTTTTAGGAAATTATAACATGGGGAGAAAGTCTTTGCCGTTACCTAGCAACCCCAGCCAGGCCCGTTACCTAGCAACCCAGTACTAGTTCCGCTGGCAGATTTTTTCACAATAAAATAGGGAAATGTTTTGTTATAAATGAGATAATCTGTAAGTGGAACTAGTACTTCTTCATCCATATTATGGAATTACTGACTTAAAACAAGATTGTGTGTCTTGCTGAAAAGTTACTTTTAAGTTAGTTTAGTCTTATTTCAAGTTTACTAAGATTAGTGCCAAATTGCACTAGAAACCAGACCAGAAATACTTGGTAAGATTTTGTGTTTTTGCAGTGAAGTTCTCCCACATCTCCAAGTTGTCCTCCAGTCATCAACACGTCTGCAGTTCATCCTGACAGAACGTGACCAAGTTTATTAGCTCTATGCTGATGTTTCCATTCATCTGGGCTGATTTGTTTTCCCCAGTGGTGTGTAGCAGGCACTGTGAAAACGGAGGCGAGTGTGTTTCTCCTGACGTCTGCAGATGTAAACACGGCTGGTACGGCCCAACATGCGGCTCAGGTAGGGAAGGAAACCCGAATACACCGTCAGGCTTCACCTCAGAGACAGAGCGTAAGCTAAGCTAACAGCTGTTTCCCCTGCAGCTCAGTGTAACCCCGTCTGCCTGAACGGAGGATCGTGTATGAGGCCAAATGTCTGCGCCTGTCCCACTGGCTTCTTTGGCTCTCAGTGCCAAATTGGTAATACTTAGTTGAAGCATTTGAAAGACACGTGTCTCCTTGCACTGCAAAAACTCAATAATTCCTTAATATTCATGAAAAAGTACTGGTAGATTATTTCAGTTAGAACTAGAACTTTTTCATCAATAATATGGACTCATTGACTTAAAACAAGCTTCTAAATCTTGATGAAAAGTTACTTGTAAACTTTTGTCTTATTACAAGTTTACCTAAAGATTTGCACTAAAAACTATACAAAAATACTTAAGAGTTTGTGTTTTTGCAGTGTGCTTATTTGCAGAGGTTGTAAAATACCCCAAAATTGTGCTGAAGTAAGAGTAGTCCTACTTCAACATATTTTTACTCAAGTAAAAGTAAAAAGTAGCCTTCAAAGAAATTACCCAAGTAAGAGAAAAAAGTATTAGTTAATAATCTGATCAAATTATCAATCATTTAATATTTAAAAATAACATAATGAGATGGACCAATATGCAAAGTTAAGTGGAGTTTTTTTTTAATTACGAAAATGAAAATAATTCATATAAGAAACAAAAAAATAACAAAATCAGCCAAAATAAAATGTATCCATATCAGTTTCATTCAACAAAAAAACTTATGAAACTTTAACAAAAACTTGAGGTGTGAATTTTTGGTTAAAACATGTTTGTTTTTCATTCAGTGGGTAGAAAATCCACTGAAATTTTACACAAGTAAAAGTATAAATACTTCCAAATAAAATTACTCAAGTACAAATAAAAAGTACAGCGTAGTAAAAATACTCCTAAAAGTAAATATTTCAGAAGAGTTACTTAAGTAAATGTAACTTGTTTATTACCAAATTCCGTTACTTCTAAGATGGTTGTTGCATAAAAAAATCAACGTATTGTTGAAGAAGTTAGTTTTTTGGTTTTGTTTTGTTTTAGCTGTTTGCAGTCCACCCTGTAAAAACGGGGGTCAGTGTATCAGAAACAACGTCTGCTCCTGCCCAGATGGCTACACAGGAAAAAGATGCCAAAAAAGTAAGTAATCAGTGTTTTTTTATTGAGCCTGTATTGCAACTGCAGTTTAGTGCAAAGGTCATCAAACTTTCTGCAATCTTTTGAAGACAGATGGTTGACATTTCTGTATAGCCGTAGCATCAGGAAAAGGGCAGCTAGCTTCTCTGCAGATCCCACACATCCTGGACACAAATAGTTTTACCTTCATGTTGGCACAGCAGAGCATTATTTGCAAAAACGAGCCTGTCTCTGATGCACAATCAGTTTTTCACTATTTTGACATTTTCTCCCTATCTTTCAAAACCACATTTTTGCAAAAAAAAAAAAAAAAAAACCTTTGTTTTTATTTCCCTTCTTTTATATTTATTTTTAAGTCAAATTCCTTATTTTTGTGCACAAACTAAATAAAATTGATTCTGATACAATTTTTCTTTGGACTTCTGTTGCTTCTCCACATACAGCAGCTGAACTAAGGAAACTTTAATAACACAATATTTTAAGAAAATTTGATAATATTTTTTTTCTTTTGCCCTTCTACAATATAATGTTAAACTCGGGTCCAAATACTGGACAAAAAATTTGTTTAAAACGCAGATAAAGATCCAAGAAAAGACTTTCTGAACGACTGAATGATTATCAGTCAACAACATTTTAAATAACGGGATCATGCAGCTTCTTAGGAGTAAAGTAAGAAAAAATTTAAGGTTTTTGAAGAATTAAAAAATGTTTTTTGTTCCAGGTGTCTGTGAGCCGACATGCATGAATGGAGGAAAGTGTGTCGGACCGAACACGTGCTCTTGTTCTTCAGGCTGGAGCGGGAAAAGATGCAACATGCGTGAGTTTATTTCTAATCACAGATTAAACAGCAGGAATAAAAACATAATTGAGAGATATTTTGAGTTTTTTCTGCAATGATTTATGAAAACAGTTAAGATCCTTTAAAAAGTCTAAATCTTCTGATGAATTTATTTTACTTCTACCCTGCAGAGAAGACAGAAAACAGGAGTCTATAGCTCCCAAACCTTTTGGTGTATAATGAATAGAATCACATGCTGATTATATTAATTAGACCACTAACTAACCAAAGCATCATTTCAATCTTATTTTGAGACTTGAACAGCAAAAGTAACAATCATATTGTCAGGATTTGAAGATGTAATCATTTGTTTAAGATGATAACTACTCATTAGTACACAACAAAACTTTAAAATAAGGTTTAAAAAGCTCTGTTGAGGTATAGTTTCAGGCATAAATGCATCTATTTTATGGTCTTGTATGACATAACATAAAATGTAACATCTGTGCGATGTGGAGACGCATCACATGAAGATTTACTTATTTTCATTAAATTGTTTATAAATCTTGTTTTAACTAATCTGTTATTACACTTTGATGCACAATTTCTACTCCTACAATCTGTGCATCCTTAATATCAAACATTGTGTTTATAATGTGTAAATAAGTTTTGAGAGACTTGACTCTCTGTCTGTTTCCGTTGCAGCCGTTTGTTTACAGAAGTGTAAAAATGGCGGCGAGTGCGTGGGAGCGAACACGTGTCACTGTCCTGTCGGCTGGGAAGGGCTGCACTGTCAAACACGTGAGTCGATAAATCACACCAGACGATACTGTAAAAAGATTTTACTTACTGCAAATGGAATAAATTCATGTTTTCATCAACATTTTACAATATAATATAATAATGCAATCTAATACCTGTCCACCCATGTCTTATGTTTGCTTTTTTGTTCTTTAGGTTTTTTAAATGAAATATTCAGGAAAAGCTGTGAATACTTCCACACGCGCTATTGTTTGTTTTTTAACTGGAACATTTATTTTCTCAGTTGTTAACTGTCAGTTTGACTTTTTATCTAAGAATTTGAATAAATTTCATCAGAGACTCACTTCTGCAGGAATATTTTTATTGACGGTGTGTTTCTGCTCAGCCTCCTGCAGGCGGCCGTGCCTCAACGGCGGGCGCTGCGTTCTGCCCGACTACTGCCACTGCCGGAGAGGCTTCAAAGGCCTCACCTGCGCCGTAAAGGTGAGACGTGAGGTCACGATTCTTAAAAACTGAACTACTTTTTGGTTTTAGAGGAGTTTACAGAAACACAGATGTATCTTTTATATGTAATAAATATTCTGTGTAAACCTGGTTTTCTTAAAGTCTTTTGTCTTCTTCACAGGCTTCACATGCATGAGAAGATGAAGAGAATTACTGCAAAAACCATAAAACAACAGGATGTGTTTGAATGTATGATGGAGAACAAAATGTGCTCATTTGTGCACATTTCAGCTGAGGGAGATGATTTATTGCACTTGTGTTTTTGTCCCTGCATTTCACTACCTCAAGGCTAAAAGTAAAATCTGTTGAATTCATTTAAAGTACTTTAAATATATATGACTGTAAGCTGTGGTTGAACATGTCAGAGTCAAGTTTTTGTATTTTAAAAAACAAAACCATGATAAAAAAAAATTTTTCCAGCATTTTCTTGAATATTATTATTGTTATAACTCGTATAAACCAACAAAAAACGAAACCTTATTTCTGTTTCTTCAAATGATAAATTTTTAATTGAAATGCATCATTCAGTTTGTTTGATTTGTTCTTGCAAAGATTCTCCAGATCAGACTGTGACAAAATCTCTTAAAACGCCTCACCGCAAAATAGATTTTCTTGTTTTCCAGTGGAATTATTAAAAAAAAAAAATACATGTAACATTAAAGATTTATCACGGTTTCATTTTATAAAATCACAACAGGAATGTTTTATTGTTTAACTGTTCACAATTATATTTTAACTCAAGATTTATTTTACAAACATTAACTTTGGCAAAAATTATTTACCTACAATTTCAGTTTTATGATTCTTCCATAAAAATAAATTAGTCTGTTTTATCAAACTGATGTTTTTTTTTTTTACATTAATATAAAAACACGTATATAATCATGTTGTATTTATTTACATCTAACCCAGATATTGTTGAAAGCCTAATTATAAACATTGCAAAATGTTTTGCAATTATGATGCAAATAAATTTACTTCTTTTGTCTGCTTTGTAAATAAATGTTTGACACAACATCATTTATTATTTAATGACATCACAGTATTTAAAAAACAAGCACAGTACAAATGTCTCATTTATTTTTTAAAAAAAGGTGATACATATTATCCAGAACAACGTTTGAGGTACAAGAGAATAATTCTTATTTTGGAGTCTGGAAATGATTAGTGGGATTTTTTCCTCTCCTCGCAGTGAGGACCGGAGAAAGGAGGCCGACAGCGGCATTTGTTTGGAGAAATGCACTTCCCTCCGTTCTGGCAGGGCTGACTGCAGACAGCTGAACCCGACACAAAGGAAACAAAGCCAAGAAGTGTTAGCTTTTTCTGTGAAATCCCAACAGGCTGACTTCATAAACTCTGCAGCTGGACTCACAAAAAGGCAGAAAAAAAATTTAATCTGAGCAGAAAAGACGATAAAAAGATAAAAGTGTTGAACTCACCGTTGTGGCACGCTCCACCCAGCCATCCCTCTGGACAGCTGCAGATTCCTGGAGCCACACAGATGCCACCGTTCCTGCAGCCCTGGGGACAGATCGCTGTTTGGAGGACAAACCAAACAAATGCTCAAGGTTCAAGAAGGAAACCAGGAAACAAACTGAATATTTAATCAATCCATCCAAAGAGAACAAAATCCCACATCCACATCGGTTCATCCAGGATGTTGAGATGTTTTTATGTGATTCTTGTTTCCTAAAGTTACTGACTTAATAAAAAAAAAAATCAAAAATGTACAAAGTTGCAAATCTTTCTAAAGTGGGCAGCATTATGTATTTTCCAGGCACATAGCGCCATATTGTAGCACAATTAGGTAACCATCTCAGCTTCAGTTGTTATAAAAATGCTATATGTATCAAATATGCCTTGAAATTGGGTCACTGTCTCTTTAAGAAACTCCTGCTCTTTCTGAAACTCCGCCTTCAGGAAGTCATCACAACATGGCTCCTCTATTAACCCTTTAACAACACTTTTTTTTTTTTTTTTTACCAGCGTTGTTATAAAAACATCAACAGATGCGTAATTTCACCAGATGTTTGCTAATTGCTGCTGGCTAGTCTGAAGGATTTGAGTGGGACAGTTAGAAAGCTAGAATGTTTCTAAACTGCAGCTCAGAGGAGGAGCTACGTCGTTGGAGGCGGAGCTAGGTCCACGCAGGCGTTTAGCACAGCTGAATGGTTGCCATGGCGATAAAATTATTTCTCAAACACTCATGAAAGAAAATCGAAGAAGTGCTCCAGGTAGGTTTTCATGAAGGGATAATGTAACATGATGTGAAGCTCATTATTTTTATTTTTTATTTTACAGAATATTGCCCCTTTAATCTTCGTTTTTGCCACAGGATGGTCTTATGAGAAAGTTGAAATAGACTCTAAAAAACTTATTGTACTGCTTCATTTATGTGGAAAGAAGATGTAGAAGACTCAGTGCTACATGTTGGTGTATTTCCATCTTTTTCGACGTAATTGTGATCAATATATTTATTTTCTAAGGTCTTGTTCTTTGTGCAGATTTCAAACTGTATTACATTCTGATAGTTTCCTTTAGACACACCCAGATTTTGTTCACACTGTGTATAAAAACCTTTTATAGCTTTTTTTAAGCTCTGCAGCAAATTCAAATTTAGCATTTTCAGATAACTAAAACTTTACTTCAAATGACATTTTCACCACCATCCTGTTTATTAATCAGTCCCAACGAAAGATGGATGGATGTGTGACTGTCTTGGAAAGACAGACAGAGCAGCTCTACACTGCAAAAACACAAAATATTACCAGATATTTTTGGTCTAGTTTCTAAGTCAAATATCTTAGTAAACTTGAAATAAGACAAAACTAACTCATAAGTAACTTTTCAGTAAGATATAGGAGCTTGTTTTACGTAAAGTATTCTTTAATATTGGTCAAAATTACTAGTTTAACTGGCAAATTATTTCACTTATAACATCCCCTTTGTTATAAGTGAAATAATCTGCCATTAGAACTAGAAGTTTTTCATCAGTATTAAGTAATTATTGATTTAAAACAAGTTTCTATATCTTACTGAAAAGTTATTTATAAGTTAGTTTTGTCTTATTTCAAGTTTACTAAGATATTTGCCTTAGAAACTAGACCAAAATCCGTTGGTGGTATTTTATGCTTTTGCAGTGTATGTGGCACCTTTGACCTTTCTGCGATGATCACATGACCAGATGCAGCCATTAAACTCACCATTCTGGCATTTTGATCCGCTCCAGCTGGACGGACAGATGCATTTGGCCTCTCCGTTGACGGCGTTGCATTCCCCTCCGTTCCAGCATCCGCCAGCACACGACACTGAGGAACGCCACATTTATTGATTAATATAACAAACTGATGGATCTATTGATTGATTTGTCAACCTTCTGACCTGTGTGACAATATCTTCCTCCATATCCAGGTTGGCACCTGCATTTCCCTGGACGCAGACAAGCGCCGCCATTTTTACATTTGGGGAAACAGTTTGCTGCAACAGAACCAATAATGTCTTATTAATCCTTTTCCAATATCTCTACTCTGAATTTCAGACTTTCTAAAAGAATAATAAATGCTGTAATTTAATTATACTGATCTATTGTATGTTTTTGTACTAAATATGAACCCACTTTGTTAAAAATCTATTTTTTCTTTGCTTAAAAGAGCCAGAATTGTGAAAATAGCAGCACACATGTAGTAACGTCATTGAGAAACAAGCAAATAATAAATATTAAGAATCCTTCAATTGATCAACTACACACCAAGTTTACAACTAGCTCTTTAAGAGTCAGCATATTGGTGAAAAATCATTATTTCCTGCCTTACAAACCTTTTTTTCATTGTTAGTTCAATATAAATGAGCTCATACACTGTAAAAACACAAAATTGTACCAAGTAATTTTGGTTTATTTGCCACTGAAAATATCTAGTACACTTGAAATAAGGCTAAACTAACTTACAAGTAATTTTTCAACAAGAAAAGTCAATAATTGTTTAATATTATTATGAAAAAGTACAGTTCCATTGTCAGATTATATTTTATCTGATTATAAGTGAAATAAACTAGAAGTGGAATTAGAACTTTTTCACCAATATTAAGGAATTATTTACTTTAGACAAGATGCTATTTATTAATTAAAAGTTAGTTTGGTCTTATTTTAGGCATGCTATGAATACTTGGTAAGATTTTATGTTTTTGCAGTGTATAACAGTGTGGTGTGGATTCAATCAAATCGTTTTAGTTTACTTTAAAACGCCAAAATAAAATCAACTGTGAACAATTATACAGAGGTGGATAGAATACCCAAAAATTTTACTCAAGTAAGAGTAGAAATACTTCAACATATATTTTTATTCAAGTAAAAGGAAAAAGTAGCCACCCAAGAAATTACTAAAGTGAAAGTAAAAAAGTATTTGGTAAAAAAGTCTACTCAAGTAACTGATCAAATTATCATTTAATATTTTAAAAATAAATAATCAGACAGGTTGGAATATAAAGTGAAAATCCAGAAATGTTACTCAAGTAAGAGCAGAAATACTTTGTAATGAAATTACTCAAATAACAGTAAAAAGTACAGCATATTAAAAATACTCCTAAAAGTACATTCTTTCCAAAAAAAAAAAAACAATTGTTACTCAAGTAAATGTAATTGAGTAAATGTAACTACTTACTATCCAACTCTCCAATTATGTGAAGTTACCAAATTAGAGTCAACCAGTTTAATTTTAAACACACTATTAATGGCGGAAATGCAAACTATTGATTGATAAAGTATTATTATCAAATAATTAAAGTACCTGGTCGGTCCTGGAGGGCCGGCATCCTGCATGTTTTAGTTCTCTCCCTGGTTTAACGCACCTGGATTCAATGATGGCTCATTAGAGGCCTGAGAAGAACATTGGCATGCTGAAAAGGTTGTTGGTACCACCAGGGAGAGAAATAAAATGTGCAGGATGCCGGCCCTCGAGGACCGACTTTGGGCAGCACTGAATTAAAATGTCCAAAGTTTTCCTAGATACTCAAACTTTACCAACAGCCGAACTGTTCTTCCAGCATGTCGGAACCAAAGTTAGCGCCTCACCGTACTGGCACGTCTCTCCTTCGTAGCCCTTGGAGCAGTGGCAGGTGTTGTTTCGGATGCAGACTCCTCCGTGTTTGCACGGCGGGTCGCACTTCGCCTGGAGGTCAAAGACGAACCCGACCGCGACGCCGCGCGGCGCGTCCGAACCTCCGGAGCAAACACCGACAGCAGCGAGCAGGAAGACAACGAGAGGAAAGGCTGGTTTGTGGACAAAACGGCGCATGGTTGGTGTTAATTCCGTTTTGTTTGGCGGCTGGAAAGGAAGAAACGGAGTGGGTTTTCTCCAGTTTCCACACAGAGGCTCCAGTTGGAGCGGGGCCGAAGGAGGATGAGGCCTGGGCGGGGAGAGCGCCGCCTTCCGGGGGGCTGGCGGACCGGAGCTGGAGGTAAGATTAGAGGAAACTTTACATGATGGGATTATTAGGTACAACAGCGTATTAGGGCATTGAAGATAGGAAAAAAAAAAAAACATTTTTTTCTTGAAAATACAATATCTGACTTTGAAAACTCAAAAATTTGTAGCAGTAAATTTCTGCCAAAAATCTCAGCTCCAAAAGTTGAAAATATGCAAGAAAAAAAAAAATCAGAATCTTTGAGATTCAGCTCAAAGATTTTATAGAAAATAATCTTGGACATTTTCCAGTGGGAAAGTCAAAAATTTGTGAGGAAAAACTTAGAAATGTAATCTCAGACGTTTTCTAGAAAACAACTTTCTGGGTTTGGAAAAAGTCAGCAATTTTCAACGTTTTAGGCTAATTGGAAACTTTAAAAAATTAAAAAAATTGATTTTTCTTTATAAGCTGCAAAAGTCTAAACTTTTCTACAAAAAAGTCACAAATGTTGAGATTAATTAACAAAAATTTTATAGGAAAAAATGTGGAAATTTCTGAACTCCGAAAGTTGAAAATTTGCAAAAAACAAAACAAAAAAAAGGTAAAATTTTTAGATTAAGCAGACATTCCTTTAGGGGAGGAAAAGGATATTTCTGAGTTTAAAAAGTGGAACATTTTTAATTTTTGCAATTTTTTTGTAAAGTTAGGAAAAACTCAGACATTTTTGAATTTGAAAGATTTTTTGTAGAATTTTTTTTAAGATTAATCTAAAAAACATTTCTAGCAAATTTTAAACTTTTCAAAAAGAAAACAATTTAGGAACTGTGATATTTCTGTTAAATCTCACACTAATATGTTCAAATAATAAGCATTTAAAAACGTGCTTCCATCATTCTCCAACCATTTCCTGTTCTCGTCTTTGTCGTTTCTGCCAGTAGTAACATCCGGTTGTTGATCACGACTCATGTGACGCGAAAAAAGCGTATTTGCAGTTTTGCGAAATACACACCTCATTGTAGCGCAAAAACTTTGTCAAAAAAAATATTTTTTTCAAAATTGACTTGGTTCCATAAAGCAAATTTATTTTCAAAATTCCAATTTGCATAATCATATAGTCAGTGGAAATGCGGCTACTGAAGCCATAAGTTCAATTTCAACTCAGAGTTACGTATAACTTGTTGGAATAATTCAATTTTAATAGGGATTAATTTTGGAAAGTTTGAAAGTGTCTCATCAGTAACGTCAACTTGGAAATCCAATATGGCTGCCACATGTTTAGAACAGTGATAATTACAGAAACAGTACATTTGCACTTCTGATAATTAAGACAGTAGCACAAATATTTGTTTAAGATCTATTAATAAACATGTTTCTATAATGTTTGAATGCTCAAAAATATGTTGATGGTTTTTATTGGGTATTAATGGGAAGGAGTGGGAGATAAGCTTTAATGATTTACTGTTCCCAGTAAATCTTCATCCTGGGAACAGAAAAAAATAAACATTTTCTGTTTAAAAACTTGCCAGTAGATTTATAAAATATGACATTTTATCACTTGGTTGGATTAGCCCTCAAATAAACTTTATCTGAACTTCAAATTCAGAGTTGCTAGTTTCAGACAAAAGGCACCAACAAAACATTACTGAGAGAGCACATGTGGAATAGCCATTTCCTTTCAGCTTGTTAAAGAAAAATGCTGGACATATATATGAACTATGGAGGAAGGTTTGCTTTAATGACAACAACAGACGTGAGGGAGAATGTAGCCGTCTGCTCCGGAAGCCACTTTGGCTCGTTAGGCACAAACTCTCTGGAAAGTTTTAACGCGTTAAAATGGATCCTAGAGGAAGGGATTTTTCTGTTATTATAGTTTTTGTGTTGCTGAGGTATAAGCTTTATTGAGAAAATTATTTATATAAACAAACTTAATGTATCTTTAAAACTTCACCACATGGAGGACACAAGTAACAATCAAAATGTAACATAATGCAGAAAAGACTAATTTCACCCTAAAAAGTGTATAATTTCTCTCTGTATATTTAGTTTGACACATTTACTCTGGTGTTGCTTTGGGTCTGACCACTGAAAGGCAAAGACAGCAAGCAAACTGGTGTCTTGATGGTTTTAGCAGATGTGAGCATACCAAGACCCACTCTTCTTTACCTCCATACTGAACCATTTGTCTGCTCAGATTATCCAGAACAAATTCATTTTTGTAAGTCTAGTCATACATATATACATGAGTTTTAAAAGGCCTTATTGCAAGGGTTTTTGGCAATTTGTACAGTATTAATTGCAAATGTCAATAGTTTTGATTGTACTGTGTCAAATTCACCTGTTATATGAGCATTTATCAAGATGTGTAAATATTTCATTTTACTATAGAAACAGAAATGCCATAGTTTAAATAAATGGCTAAATCTGGCATTTTTACAGGATTCAATGTTCACTAAAGTGAATCCCTTTCTTTAATAAAGCAACATGGACTTGGCGCCACCTAGTGGCAACAAGGAAAACTAACAGTTTCTCCAACAGAAACACAGAAACTTACAGAATCGACTTATAATTTTATTTTTCACTTCATGCATCAAAAGCCACAAAAAACAAACTGCTGATGTTAAAAACTATGCACATCTATACTGTTATGATAATAATGACGGCGCTTAGTGTAAAAATGGTAGGAAAAGTCACATTAAGGTTTCAACATTAATCAACCTAGATGATTACTAATTAAGTTAGACTGAAAAACTTAGTTTAGTTGGAAAAACAAATAGTTTCAGAATACATTAAATGGATTGAAATAAAATAAAAAGGGTAGCAACAAACAGGAGACGAACTCATGATTGAGTATTAAAGTTACAGAGTGCAGAGTGGATAAAAAAAAGCAAACTGTACAAAGCTCCCGTTAAGTTGGAATAAAGTTGATTTAAGTTACATTTTTATTAAAACAACCCAGAAAGAGAGTACATTTGCACATTCCTGTATTTTTAGCCTTTTGTACTGTGCTGATTTGGACCAAGACAACAGCATTTTCCCTTTTACACACTTTTTCTTTTTAAACACTAAATAAAATCAGTTTACTTTAACATTTTTTTTACATTTGCCTTTAATTGTGATTGATGATAATAGAAAGAAAGTGACACGAGATAGCTGTTGTTAATATTGCACTAATATACATCAAAGGTACCGTAAATGAAATAAAATAATAAAAAAGGTTATGTATGGGTAGAAATGTAGTTCAGTGGTTTTCTGTCACAGCTTACCGACAGAGGAAAGAGGTTTGTAACAATCCAACTTCCACTAAAACGCTCTAAAGTGCATCAAATCTATTGCTTTCCAACAGGTTTAACATGGAGGAACACTGCAAAAACAAAATATTACCCCGTATTTTTGGTCTAAATTCTAGTGCAAATATCTTAGCTCACTTAAAATAGGACAAAACTAACTTACAAGTAACTTTTCAGGAAGATATGGGAGCTTATTTTAAGTAAATAAGTCCTTAATATTGATGAAAAAGTACTAGATTATTTTATTTTAAAGTGAAATAACCTGCCAGCGGAACTAATCCTGGGTTGCTAGGCAACGGGCTGAGCTAGGCTCGGGTTGCTAGGTAACGACACAGTCAGAAGGAATTATTGGCTTTAAAAAAAGCTCCTATATCTTTCTGAAAAGTTACTTGTAAGCTAATTTTGTCTACCAAGATATTTGAACTGGAAACTAGAGCAGCAATACTTGGTAATGTTTTGTGTTTTTGCAGTGAGGAACTCTGCAGTCTAAAAAGGGGAAATGTCAAATTTCAAAGCACAAAATACAGTGAAGAAGGTTAGCGTTTTATGCCAGATGAGTATTTTAGGAGAAACTATCTTCACTGAGAAAGGAGTTTACACATGGAGGTTTGCTGACGGAGACTTTTTCCTTCCTACTGGTAGACCTGAACATGGCCGTGCATGGAGGTCGTGTTCCCGCCACAGTCCACGTACTGGTACATTTCCTGAGAGACCTGCTCCGCGTGACCGAAGTACGACGTCGTTACCATGACCCTGAAACAAAAAAGTGAGTGATTTATGAACAACTCCTCATTGACAGGTTTTCCTCAATGCAGTACTTTTTTAAACTGGGCGGCACCAGAGGGTGCACTGTGGGCCTGAGAAGGTTGCAAAAACATAAAATAAAATTGAATTCCATTAAATTTTTATTATAATTTTTGTTTTATATTATTCAGTAATTTTTTTTTTTTTACATAAAAAATGTTCTTTTCTAGCAAATTCCTGAGATTAATCTCAAAATTAAAATTTTTTCTTTACTTTTCAAACTCATAAATGTCCAAGTTTTTAACTCAAACATTTCTGAGATGATTTTCAAAATTTCAGGGGGTTTTTTATAGCAAATTTCACACTTACAAACTCAGAAATGTCAAAAAAAAATTCTAGTAGATTTCTGAGATCAATCTCAAAATTCCAGAATTTATTTTGTAGCAAATTTTCAACTGTTCAAATTCAGAAATGTACTAATTTTTCCTCAAAAAATTCTGGAATTAATCTAAAAGTTTTATTTATTTTTTTTTTTTAGCAAACTTTTGACTTCAAATTAAGAAATATCTAAAAAAAAAAAAAATTTATTCCTGAAAATCTCAAAATTTCAGATTCTTAAAAAAATTAGCAAATTTTTAACTATTCAACTCAGAAATTCCCCTCAAAAAAATGTAGGATTTTTTTTTTTTTTAAATCAATTTCAAGATTTCTGAGTTTTCTGGTAGAAATTTACCGTAATTTCCGGACTGTAAGCCGCGACTTTTGTCACACGCAGTCGACCCTGCGGCTTATACAATGATGCGGCTTATTTATGTATATTTTTTCTAACGGCCGCCAGGGGCGCTCGAGCAGAAAAGGTAAGAGTGAGACAGGGGGAATATATGTGTATTGGAAGACGCAAGTTTAATGTAACTTAACACGTCTCGGTGCTCAGGAGGAAGATTAAGAAGCTCTCAGTGACTTTTACCGGTATGTTTTTTTTAACCAGCCCTGTTAGTGCTGTGCTACCGTATGGGCTCTTTGCACATAAGCTTCCGCGTTCGGGTTAAAGCGGCTCAATTCTGTCCGATCTATTGAAAACGGCACTTTACACCAGGTGTTTACAGGGATTTTCCAAGGTAACAATAATTTACATCGATCCGAAGCCCCAACAAGTAAACTGGAGAAAGGTTTTAAGATGTA
>CAEFZY010071848.1:0-18977 GCA_903066815.1 Brachyrhaphis roseni
AAGTAGCTGCAGCCGAGATTAGTTTGCATGCATTAGTTCCTTTTGTCACGCGCTGTGTAGCCTTTGTATGACTTTTATAGACGTGGTTTTGTATTGAAATCATGGGATGTAACAGATCAGCATGAATCAAGGTGCTTGACTTTAGTATTTTTTGTAGACATATGCCGTTTTGGATGAGTGAAACGTAATCACGTGTGAATCAATCTACACTCTTGAGTTGTATGATCTAGTAGGTTTAAGGGCTGTAGTTGCATTTATAGAGGAAATGGTTGAGAAAAAGTGTAGGCATCAAGTTACTGCAGATTTCTTCTGCAAACAAATGTTTTTAAAACAATCATTGTCTACGGCTAAGCAAAAAAAGTTTATATAAATATGCTTGCATATCTTGATATCCTTCATATTTTCTTAAAACACAACCACAAATTTTAGTGGATGTTATTGGGATTTTCTGTGATAGACCAACACAAAGTAGAAGATAATTACAAAGTGAAACCATGTTGGTTTGTTATAGGGGTCTGCAACCCTCTTTAGAAACTTCCACAATAACTTTGGATAAAATGATAAAGAACCACATAACCCTTTTAATATAAACATTAGGGTGGAGCAGTATGCCTTAAAATGTCATCACAATACTTTGTGGTGTTTATAGCGATACCAATGGCAGTGAAAATACAGTTTTTACAACTTCTTTTGGTCATTTATTTAGGCAACTATTTTCTCTACTGACCGGTTCGTTACGGCATCAATAAATATGAAAATGTTAATCAGTAATGTGGAAATGTTTTTATATATTACCACATATATTTCATACATGCATATATATTTCAGATATAATTAATGCGAATTTGTAGTTATGATAAATCAAAATATATTTTAAGAAGCAAGACATGAAGGTTTTAGCTGTTTTCTTTATCTCATGGAATAATTACATTGAATTTCCACAAAAGAATGACATTTGAAAATATATGTTTTGTAGATTAATATTCCTCGTCATGTAGAAAACTTTTTTTTCCAAAATATTTTCCACAAATAACATCTGATAGAGGAAAGTTAATCCATTTTGTTTTTGTTGAAGATATTTGGTTTTCTTTATTTCGAAACTTAAAAACTGAAGTTAAATTGTGGTTATAAAGTGGATATGTCTCAGAAATAATAAGTTTCATTTTTTTCTAAAATGTGTAACATTTGTGGCTCTAAAGTTTTATTTAGGTGAACTGCTGCTAAGAATCTCTCTTTGGGTTGCAAAGGTTGCAGACCCCTGCTCCATTTCATAAAATCCACTTTCAATATTTTCAAGCTTGTGATTTTACCAAATGTTTGTGGGAATACTTCTGCAGGCATAGTGAATGTGGAAAGTTTTGACAGTCAGCTGAATGAAGTGAAGAAAGCATGCCTTAGAGGCTGAGATGAAGCAGATATGTCACTGCAAGCGGAGAACTTTCAGCGGTTTTATTGTCACGATTTTGTCAAATGTGTAACGATCAAGTGGAAATGTGTCATGAAATGTATTTTGTACAACTGAAATGAAGGCGTAGTGCCTTAGTGCCTCCAGCAATAAACCTGTTTGAAACAAACAAAAATAAAGACGACATATTATTTGTGCAACTTTTGCAAAACAATACTTTTAGAGATGCACAGATCCGATATTGAAATAAAATTCTAGATCATGAATCGATGGCAACATGCTTGATCCACAAAGACAGATCTATTCAGTATAATTCTATGCTTCGTGCTCTGGGTGATGTCATACTCTAGAATTCCTGAACCATTTGAATTAAAGTTTGCTGAAGTTTAATTTACAGATGTTCATTTACATTGCCTGCTATACTCCTAATTACATTGACTGAACAAAAAAAGATTTGTAAGGCTATTGGTGTCTTTAAGTGTTCTGTACTGGTGTAAAGTCATCAAATAAATTTGTAATTCAGTACTTCAGTCTGTGTTTAAAAAAAAAAAGTTCTACGTTAATTCAGCACTGTTTTTCTGTATCGGTATCGGACGATGCTAAACCTCAGATATTGTGATTGGAAATGAAAAAAGTGGATCGGTGCGGCCCTAAATATTTTCAGGATGCTTAGACGCTCACACCAAACATAAAGTGTCAATCAGACCCAGGCACTGACAACAGCGTAAACATCAACAACAAACAGGAAGTATCTAGGCCAGAGTGACATATGTAGCATCTGTAGTGACTCCGCAGTTGTTGTCCTTCGTAGACATCAGGATGTAGCCGTCGTTGCCCCAGTACGTGGACCAAGAGTTCTTAACCAGCCAGTACGGCTCCCCGTTCAATGTGCCGTATCCCACTGCGAGCACAGCGTGGTCCAAATCATCCGTGGTGTTCCCTGAATCGATAATGGAATGGAACGTTAGCTTGCAGACGGGAACAGAGACATCCGGAACGTCCGGAGAGACGTAAAGCTCACCACAGGCCGGTTCGTAGTAAATGCCGTGGCTGTAAAAGACGAACGATCGGTGCGAGGCGTCGATGCTGACGGCGGCCGGGCCATTCTTGAAAAGGGCCAACCTGAGGGCGTCCGCGTCGCCCGACGTCACGTTGATGTAGCTTTTGACGTGGGCGGTGAGCTGCGACGAGTTCAGGTGGCAGAATCCGTTCTGTTCAGGGAGGGGGGAAAGAAAATTAAGCTGACTTTGGAAGAAGAAAAAAATGTGACTGACCTCAGAGTGGAAAATGAGTCATCAGTTTTTTTTTTCCTATAATAAAACTCTGAACGTGTTTGAGGTTTTTTGGCGATATGAAACACCTCCGCAGCTGTTAAAAACCTCCGAGCTGTGATGAAATTCGGCTCACCATTCCCATGTAGGCGCCGTAGGTTTCTGTGGTGGCGATGCCTCCGTGTTTCATGATCCACTCGTATGCCCGCCACTCCTCCCCACCGTCACAGCCGTTGTTGCCAAAGCCCCAGGAGCAGTCCACCAGCATCTGCTGGGACAGGACCTGCAGGGAGCCCGTCTGGAAGAACCGGGGTCAAAGGTCAGCAACCTGTTCTCACAGGTTTGGGGGTGCGGAAAAAAGGGATTATGCTAAAGATTAAAAATACGCATTTATTGTTGATTCTTTCAATAGAGAGAGAACATTAAGCTATGTATTCTCATCTGTTTTTTAAGAAAAATTCTAGTGGAACATTTTACGTTTGATTCAAAGAGTAAAGAGTAAAAAAAAGAAGCTAACAGCTGCGCCGTTCTGGTTGCATTACGGCATCGCACAGATGAGATTCACCCATTTATTTAGAGACAAATATTTTTTTAATTTCAAAGTTCCAGTTTTTTTTTCCAGACTGACATTCCCAGATGTAAAAAATTACTTTTTAGTCATCTATAAAAGATAAATACAAAAGTTCCCCCATAAGCTTATTACTACTTAATTAGTACAGACTGCTAAGGAAAGATGGAAGGAAATACAGAAGAAAAGAAACAAAAAAAAGGAAGGATAACTTCTAGGAAATATCACATTCTTTGCAAGTTCTTCCTTTCTTATCAGTTCTTCAAACACATCCGAAAAGTTTATCCAGGGAAACATTTAAAGGTTGTACATCTGAGCCACTAATTAAAGAAATCTGCCTAAAAGACTACGACTTAAGCTGAAAGTAGGTAATGGCGGACATTTCACTGAAAACAACCGTCTCAGCACCAGCTTTAAAAATTCATACAAACAATCAGACAAAGTGGAAACAATTTCTGACAGAATTTTTAAAGCTATCCAGCAACCCTGAACACGTGTTTAACAACCGATTTATAAACTTCTCTAGACAAAGTAAAACAGTCCTCAAACAGACAGAAACTTTCTTGGACCAGCTGTTCCTCCACAGATCTGCAGAGCGATGCTGTGAGACGGTCTGGAAGTGAAGCCGGCTGTGTTTGCGAAGCTGCCGGTGAGGACCAGGGTCACCGCTCTGCGCAGGTCACCGTCCCACTGCGGGAGGGGAGCGCCACATCCTGGCAGATGTACAAAGACAAAGCACTGGGGCCCTGGCGACACACACACACACACACACACACCCCCACACACCCACACACACACACACAGCTCTCCTGCGAGCTGGAACATTGAGTTCCTGCCACCACTGCAGAACAATTAGGCAAAACCGACTCTAAGAAGCTCCCTGATCGAGCTCGACATCTGTGCCCCCCCCCAACCACCCTCTGTTCCTGACTCGTCTGATAGACGGGAGAACATAAAAAAAACAACAACACGTGGATGACTTTAACGTGTTCCGGTCGATAATTTATTACCTTAACTAAAGCGTCCTGAAAAGAAAAGTGCACACAGGCTCCTACGCAGAGCTAATACAGATTAGTTTGATGAAAACAACTGGAAATAAAATTTGTAAAATGTGGTGTGCATTTGTATTCCTCCATATTTCACTCCAATTACCCCTGGATAAAATCCAACAAAACAACAACTAAATTAAATTCTAACAAAATGCATTCAAAATTTTGAAGGAAAAAAAAAAAAAAGAGTTCAGCAGGTCTGATTACTTGCAAACCATTTCTCCTCTACTGGACCCGGGCCACGAGACATGATGGAGAGCAGCGTGCGTGCAAAACGGAGTCAAAGAATTTGCTCACTTCGACAGGGTGCCATCAGATCCCATAATAAACTGCTCCCATGTTTGGATCGGTTGCTAGGTGACGCAGGAGAAGGAATGCCTTTGAGCTTTGGCTTTTTCTGTGACGGGAGCCGACACTTCAAGCCGACTGTCAGGTCTGACTGCTGCGCAAATCATCCTACATTTACTCAGAATAAGACGATTTACAACAGCAACAAAAACACCAAAAGTTTATATTTCATTTCACAAAGTAGTGCAGGATTGTAAAGTAGGAAGAAAAGGGGAGTTTTCATAAATTTCAAATCGAAAAATCTGAGAAGACACCATTTTCCAAAGCTTGAAAACAGTCGTTTTCAAGCTTTGCCAGACTTTAAATTACAACGTTGTATTTAATAAATAATTTTAAAAAATGTTAATTTAAGTTATGCTCACTAAAATTTTACAATTTAATATTACTCAATTAGTTTTTATAAAAACTAAAGAAATAAAATTGAGGAGAGTTTGCATATATTATCGAAGCAAATAGAGCTTGTAAAATTTTACGGAGCACAGACTCCCAGCTGGAGTTAGGTCTGGACTTTGACTGGGCTGTTCCAGCTCTAAACTGATCTGTTATAACTGTAAGTGTAGGATCATTATTCAATGCATTTGATGTGATTTCTGACAAGCTTCCCTGCCCATAATGAAAGGCATGATACTGCCACCGGCAAGTTTTCACCATACTAATGAATTTATGTTGTTGATTCAACGAGATTGTATTTAGAGACCGAAATGTGTTTGTACGGGACACTTTTTAGATTTATATTCCTAAATAGTTTTGAAAACAATAGATCATTTTATACACTGCTGTGTTTCTTTATGACATAAAATGCCAGTAAGAAACATGGAGATTTGTGGCTGTAATGTGGCAAAATGTTTAAAGGTTTACTGGGTCTGCCTACAGAATCTAATTCGATAAATTAGATTATAGGGTTTATTTGACAGATCAAAGCTATCTTTTGTAAATTGACAGCCTTTAAAGCAGGCACTAAACATACTTTGCATTAAAGCTGCATTTATTTATAGGTTTGATGTTATATTGTAATGTTAAATGTCATGTTTTTATTAGTTTAAGTGGAAAATAATCAATATTAACAAAGATAAGCTTTCAAACACATTATATAATTGATCTATATAATGTGCTAGTGATAGAGTTTCTAAAATAAATTAGCTTTTCAATATATTCTAATTTGTTGAATGAGTCTGTATGTCACTAAGGACTCGAATAACTTGATCCGTTTTGCTTCCAATATGAAATGTATTTTTTTATTATTATTATTTGCCCTAAATGCTGTTAATTATCAAAGTGATGCTAGTTTTTTTCTCTTCACCAGAATTAAGTGCAGTGAAAATAGACGAATATGAAGAGATGAGGCATTGTGCTGAACATCTGCATCCTCAAAGAGAATAGGAAATTAGCCCATCAGTGGAAAACACTGGAATGGGGTCACTCGCCATGCTAAAAGCTGCTTCTTAATTCTGCCTCACCTTTAGGAAGAGGGCGCCCTCTACTGCTCCAGTGGTGGCAAAGCTCCAGCAGGAGCCGCAGATGGCTTGGTCCTTCACTGGAGTCACAGCACCTGAAAATGGACACAGGATCAGCAACAAGTAAAAAATGCTGACAAATCTGACTTTAGGGAAAAAGATTAGTGTCTCAGACGTACCGTACAATCTCCAGTCCAGAGACTCGGGTACTTTCACCCCTTCGTAGAGCTTGGATGGGAAGGGGAGACCCTTGTTTGGGGTCTTGCTTCGTTTTCTCCCCCTCATGGTTGCTAGCTCCGACATGGTGCGGTCCGACAGCGAGTTCAGAGCCAGGGAGAAGGACAGGCCAGCTCTGTTCTTAGAGTGGACATACCTGCAGCAACAAGGAAACATTACTGGAGACCTTTTCACACCATAAATGATTAAAAATCAATAGTTGTAACAATTTTGCATCAAAGTCAAGGTAAGACCTTTCTGTATTTAGCTAACTCTATTTGCGTCTATTTAGCTATTTTGCATCTATCTTGATATATGTTTTATGTCTAACTAGTGAACTTTTTTGCATTCATCTAGCTAGGTTTTTTTT
Source organism: Brachyrhaphis roseni (assembly GCA_903066815.1). Classification (NCBI taxonomy): domain Eukaryota; kingdom Metazoa; phylum Chordata; class Actinopteri; order Cyprinodontiformes; family Poeciliidae; genus Brachyrhaphis; species Brachyrhaphis roseni. The sequence goes on from CAEFZY010071848.1 coordinate 6,682, forward strand.
GCATCCAGAAAGCTAACTTTTTGCATCTCTCTATCTGCAGCTAGATAACTTTTCTATATCTAGCTAACGGTTTTGCATCTAGCTTTTTTTTTTGTACGTAGCTAGCTTTTCTGCATTTATCTAATGTACCTTAGCAGCTAGTTATCGGTAGCCTCAACTGCCTCATGTCACAAAGCAATGAAGATGTCTACATGCGACTCAAACTTCTGACAGAGCAAAAAAAATACTACAAATATGAGAATATACAACTTTAAACAGTCCTACCCACTACAAAATTTAAGACTTGTGATTAATGTATTTAAGACCAACATACATTTTAAGGCCTTAATAATTGATGAATGAATTTAAGATATTTTAAGGATGCGTGGACACCCTGTTTAACCTGAGGTTGTGAAGAAAAGCATGCTCTCTCTTCTCGTGCTCCATGTCGTCGCCATACTGACGCTGGAACTTGTCCTTGAAATGACTGAACATCTTCTGAGAGTGGCCTGAAGCCGAGGTGTGGATGAGCTCTTTCATCGGGTTAACCAGCAGGTGGTGCTCCACCCCTGGACCTGGGAATCCCCCGCAAGTCATCCCTAGACAGAAAAGAAAGAAAACTGCTATCGTCATCGGATGATTCTAAAATGTTCCCGCTAAATCCGACGGCTCGCCCTCAAACCTTCAGGCAGAGAGAAAACCTTGGGGTCAAAACGGGTGCTGAACTCTTTGTAGTCCACCAGGTACTTGTCATAATGGGACCCCAGCAGAGTGTTGTATCCCATCATCTCGTAGTGTAGGGGTATGGAAGTGCTTTTCTGTCCGTCTGCGCTTTTCTCTGCGTTCGTCACCCACAGTGTGTAGGTGTTCTTCTTGTAGCCCATGGTGGTCACGTTCTGCCAGACTTCGCACAGCGAGCCACCGTAATACTCCATCCTCAAGAACTACAGAGGAAAATGGCAGGGTGAGAATGAAATGCTAACCTAAGTGGATGATTAGCATTTTTCCTATCGCTGATAACTTTCTACAAAGCAAAGGCAGGCAACCTCAGTATGTCCTGCTGTTTGAACATATTGTTGGTTGTGAAAACGAGGACAGTCCGGGTGTGTAAACTAAAGCAGCGCTGCGTGTTATTCTAATTACAGTAGTGATATTTTAAAAATATTGTCACAACTTAAATCAACATACTGTTAAGCAGCAGGCTAATATAAACTTGTTAAAATATTAATGTTTTCAGATATTCAAGTCTGTTTTGAAGTTAGTAGCAGTTTAGAAGTGTCAAAGCTTTTCAAAAAAATATACAAAATCATCCATAAGAACCATTCTATATCTATAATGCTAGTTTCTTCATCATTTTAGAGACCCTAGCATAGCTGCTGCTTACATAATTCTAAACCATCTATATCACTGTCAAATTTTAATGCTAGTTTAACTTAAGGAGAAGAAGAGTTTTAAATGTGATCCAACTGACACCCTGAAATGTCGTCATTAGGGTCAGTGTGAAGAACGCAGACGTACCTGGAAGCCTTGCACGTCCGGCAGCGACGCTTGCGGTTTGACCGCTTCGTCCTTCGTGCCGTTCACCTGGAAGCACTTCATGACGTTTTGCTCCACCTCTGTGGTCTCAGGTGTGATTTTATAGGAAATGCCAAACTCCTGCTGAGCCGCCAACTGGTAAGTGGAGACCTGGCCTGGTGAGAGGGAGCCACAGAGGGAAGCTTAGAGCGATGCAGAAACCACAAAACCGACACCAATGCTCTGCGTTTACATTATGGATCGAGTTAGCTTCCTCATTTTCTGACCTCCTGCTGCAATTTTATGGCTCACATTTCAGTTGGGAAAGAGGCTTTTATACTTCTTCATGTTACAGTCAAAAACATTGCTTTGTTTTTAAAGTTACATCTGATTGAGCAAAACAAAAGTAAACCTGCTCTGGTAATCAATTAATCACTTAGTGGCAGGATAAATTAAACGAGCTTGATAATTTCTGGTCTGATGATTTATGTATTTTGAAGGGATTTTTGTTTACAGAGATGTTACAATCCATTTTATTTATTGTTTTGGTTGTCACGTTTTATTTTGGATATTTAAAATGTCTTACACTTCCAGTATTAAGTGTTCCTTACAAAATTAAAGTATAATTGCTCTTTGAGAGAGCAACCTTGCATTATTATGCCATCAATAATATATTACTTGAAAATGGTCTCAAAACAAAGGGATTATCATTTATCGCAATAATTTCTGGGGCAATTTATCGTCCAGGAAAATTTGTTATCGCGACCGGCCTAAGCAGAAGGTTATGCAAAATTGTAATGAAAACAGATACTTTTTTTTCCCTAAAAAGTGTGGTGTACGTTTATATTCCCTCAAGTCAACTCTTTGTGAAGCCACATTTGATGCAACTAAAGATTTTGGGGTATTTCTCCATCAGTTTTGCATTTCAAAGGACTGATTTGTCAATTCTTCTGTGCAAAGTAATTCAAGAACAGGTATATTGACCAGAAACCTCACTTTTCAGATCTGACCACAGATTATCAATCGCATTTAGGTGTCAAAAAGGATATAGATAGAGATATAAATCTATATTGATTTTTACAACAAGAGAGCAACAGTCCAAAACATAACATCCACTACAAGAGTCTGAAAATGCAGTCCTTTAAAGTTTAATTTTAATTACATAAAATGCCAATACAACTGACTGAAGGTTGTGGCTGTAGTGAGACAAAAAAAAAGAGAAAAAAACCTGAAAAGTTGAGTGTGCATATTTTTGGAAGTGACTGTCAAGTTCACTTAAAAAAATGCTTGGTCATTATATTTTACATGTCTGAAAAATAAAAATCTGAACTCGGGTTCAATAAAAAAAAAAACCCTAACGTGATGTGTGTCACATGAGTTAGCCGGTCAAGTTCTCATTTCCTTTTAACTTCCTGTTCACATTTGATGATGCTGCTGCAGTCTGGCTTCTTTTCACCGACACAGCAGGATATCAGGTTTGGATCCATTCAGTCCATCCATTCCTTTAAAACACAGAATCAGCTGTCAGAGCCTTCTGCCTAAGGTTGAGTAGTTCTCTTACCATGATAATAGTCTATACGGCTGGACTTTGCTGCGAGGTCAAACCAGCCCTCAAATGGCTCCAAAATCTCAGCATAGGGCAAAGAGATCACACCTGCAATGGCAATGAGAAACCTTAGTGTAAAGATACAGATCCCTGTCATCAGGACTAAAACCTGCCATTATCCAGCTCACCTTTGACGTGATAGGTTTCCCCGAAGTCAGGAAGAGAAGGCACAACTTTTGCATATGTGGCTACAAATAACCCCACAAAAAATAAAACAATGAATCTCACGGATTTGACATGTAATTTTTGAAGTTACACACAACCAATGTGTCAAAAATATAGACACCTCTCGTTAATAAGTGTTTCAACTCAGTCTATTACCCAAAATAGCTGAGGAATAACAACACACGTCAAGCTTTGTGGTGCGAATTACAGTTTAACAGCATAAAAAGTAACTAAAACACAAATTATCATTATTACTAGCTATCAGCTAGTGGCTAGAAACGTGTTTCAACAGCGGCTACTCTGCAACTATAACGCCTCATGCTAGCTCCTTTAACGGGTTTCATGCTGCGTTCACTGACTGAAAACACGCAACGGGAAAACAGCGTCGTCTCTTACCGCTGGCAGCCCAGAAAAGAATAACGGCAACGTACAAAGGCCGCATTGTGTCTGAACCAGGTTTGACCAATATGGAGATAAAAACAGGAGCCGGACTACAGTAAAGAAACGCGACAACACATGACTCCAAATGCTGCCCAGTATCTCCCAAAACACTCGATAAATGAACGCAAAGCCATTGACGTCCCGTCTCGACCAATCAAATCACAGAGAGGAAAGGTGTTGACCAATGAGATATCAGAGGCGGGTTCTAGTGGTTTAAGCGTCATGTGACATGGGTCACATGACCTAAGGTGATCTCCAGGGTAAGTTGAGCAACTTATTGCTGTTCTTTGCACATTTTTAACCGACCAAAGGTGCAGGTTTTTTGTGTTGATGTTTTGAAAGTTGGCATAGCTTTAGGGGTAAGGTTGGGAAATGATTTGAGACATTTTACTGACTGTTGTGTCACTGTGACATTACTGATACCTGTTGTTTGTCCAACTGTCTGCAATCTAAACTTGTTGTCCATTGTCTGTATAGACAATGGACTACTTGTGTTCACTATGTGTACATCAACACAAATTCATAACCCAATGTCAACACTAGATGTCAGTATATTACAGGACATCGCTACACCCTGGACTCATGATCTGAGTCCAGGGTTATTCTGGCACAGATATTGAAACTCTAGATTCTCTGATGTAAGTGAACAGCAGCAGCCTGCAGTCAGGACGGTGTGGCATGAGAACACGAACGACGTTATTCTGCATTTAACTCGGTCAGGTGTGTGTCTGGTTGCCCTAAGTGAAGTCATGCGATGACGGTGTGAACAACTGGGCAGTCAGTGGGACTTACAGCAAGCCATGTTTTATGGAATAGTTACAGAAAACGGCGCAGATAATGTTCTCTGCAGAGTGGGAGCTCATGATTGAGTCAGAAAAAACATAAAGTCAAAGAAATCTGTCAGTAAAGAACTGCTTGCTTACATTTGCTACTAATTATCAGGTAGTTCAGTGAATGTCACGAGAGCACTGAAAGTTGTCGGAGTGTAATCTGATGACTCAAGCTCCGAGTTCTTACGCAAGACCTTTCCCCAAAGAAACCAAACCCCAAAGACAAACAGGAACACCTTTTCACCGCCTCTAAATCAGATCAGTGTGTTTAAACACATAGATCTTCCTCTTATACACAAAGGATCACTTTCTACTGCAACTAGTGCCTTACAGTTTTTGAACTCTCATTTTTACTTTCAGAACTAACAAAGTGGATTTTCCCGAAAAGCCCAAAGGAAGTGGAATTAATCTATGGTGTCTGAACTTCTACAATTAGGTGTTGATTTGAAATGGAAAAATCGATATTTAGAGTTTTCAGTCACTACATTGACACAGAAGTGTCAAGTCTACCACAATCAGAACTCGGAAGCATGCCTGTTTTCTTGGGTTATGAAAATTTGAGTGGAAAAATTGATTTCTTGCTTTGTGTCCAGAGGAAACAACAGACAATAGTGCATGATAACAAGCTGCAACAATAAGAAAACAGAATTTTGAACATTTTTTGATAACTGCCTAGAAGCGGGGTCCTGACATCTTTGGGAACTTCTGATCTAGAAAACTTTGTTTCTTGTCCATCTCATTTGCAGAATAGCTCAACGTCTGTCGGATTAAATAAAAACCTCCCATAAACATCAATTAAAGGTCTCGGTTTGTCGGTTCCATAAAATCCCAGGAATATACAGAAGCTTGTGTGTGTGATGAGAGAAAATGTGGAGATGTATTTTTGCCTTAAAATATTATGAAGAAGTGGGAAACACCACAACATACATAATGCAATTGAACTTTGTCTTAAATTAGGGGAAAATAATCTAAATGAAGAGAAATGTAGCCCTCGGTCATTGATTGAGCAACAAGTTAAGAGAACTGTGGATTTTAAAGTGAAATGTGAGCAGACTTTGCGCACATGAAGATAAAAAAATGGACATGCTTTGTATGAAATGATAAAGGTTAGTAATTCCTGATCTTTACAGAAATGCTGCAGAAGAACAATTTCCACTCATTGAAAAGTTACACAAATCCCAAGTTTAATGCTTATCTTGTGCTAAACAATTACAACAGTAACCACAAAACATGTTTCATTTACAAGAATACATGAGTATAAATATAGAATATCTCTACAATGGGGTAATAGCTGAACAACTGTCCAAAACACACAACACACACAGACAACAACAACAACAAACTAAATTATTCACTCAGCCACACAGAGAAACCTCAGAATCCTCTCTGAACTTTGCACTCAGTAACACATTCACTCACTTTCACAAGTCCGGATGGAAGACTGTTTATGTAGCTAAAGGCTAAAGGGTAAGGTCAAGCTGTAAGTCTCTTTAGTGCTCAGAGTTTCTTCCAGTTGCTTCCTTCATGTCGCTCCAAAAAAATCGACACCATACACTTCTCAACATCGAGACCGAAAAATAAATGGCGGCTCGATTCTGTCCCGTCCGTATCCTCAGGTGGTACAATGCCGATCTCTGTCTACAGTAAGGATTAGGTTGGACACGTCACTGCATAGCATTAGAACATCTAAAAGGAAATCTACATCTCCGTGTTATGGCATGCAAGCCTAGAATGAAGGTCTCTTTGCAAACGTGGAGCAAAGAAAGTCAATCCAACAGGAAACCGTAGGAGTTTCAGGTAGTAACCTTTAATGCCCTTTGATAATACCAGCACCAGCACTACAGAAACCACTCGCTGTCCGAACTCCACCCGCTGATGTTTATCATGTCCACACGGCTTCAGAAAATCCTCGACGAGGGTATAACGATGGCAAACACACCATCAACACTGATGTGTACACAACACTGAGACGGGGAGTCATGCAGGAGAGCAGCTTCAGCTCTCGCTGTCTCTTTCAGTCCCACTTCAGCGTCCCGCTCTGTCGGTGAGTCCCAAGTTAAGTTCATTAGACGCCGTTCAGGAGCAGAACGGAGGTGGCGGAGCTGGGGGAGGTGAGTTCAGGGTTGATGTAATGTGGATCTTCCTCGTCCTCAGACTCGCCGGGGTTTCGGGAGGCGGTCAAGGCGAGCTTGCTGAGGCCGCCCTCTAAAGAGGCCTCGGCTCCCTCCGCTCTGTCGCCTGCAATGGAGAGGGAAGAGGAAAAACTGGTTCAAACTTTACCTGCTGGAGGCGGGGAGGGCCAACTGTCTACAGAGGACTGTTCACAGCCACTGAATGTTTTTTTTTTTTTTTATTTTGCATTCAATGTGTGTGATAGACCAACACAAAGCAGCACAGAATCACTAAGTGGAAGTAAACTGATGCATGATTTTACAAATAATAATTTAAAAAAAGCATTTCAGTCTTTGCAGGGGCTTTGTAAGGAAATCTGTTTTCAAAACGTATAAATCCAGTCATTTCAGGCCAAAAAGCAGCTGTTTTGAGCAACTTATTACCTCATGACGTATAGAGACTTTCAGTCTCTATACTGAAGGTGCGTAAATGGAAAATAAAGACAGAAACATGGCGGGTAGGGAAATCATTTCCTACATTTAACGACCTACTGTAATATTTCGTGTGCCGTTATTCTACTACACACCTCTCTCCTGATCGCAGTCTGGAGAGGAAGCTCCACTGCACTGACTGCGAGGGCCCAGGACAGGTGAGACATGACCGGAACTGCACACCAGGTCTGGGCCGTGAGAGCCGCAGAGGGCCTCTGACTCCAGACCTTCAGCACAAGACGACGAGGAGGAGGAAGAAGCGGCGAGGAAGGAGAAAGGAGGGTAGCCGGAGGAGCAGGGCATGCTCATGGGAGTGGAGGCAGAGGTGGAGGGATGGGAGTACGAAGAAGAAGGCGAGGAGGGCGACGTTCGGCACGAGGAGGTAGTGTGGGTGTCTTCCTCCTCCTCTGAGCTGCGACTGCCCTCTTCATCAACTGAAACTGACATCACTGGAATAAACACACACACACACACACACACACACACATACCATTAAACATGCAGGCCACGAAGGTGCACCAACAAAAAACACAAACATGGATTGACAAAGAGGGGCGAAAGAGGGACATTTTCAAACACTTACTAGACAGGCCATCTGACTCCATCTTGAAGTTGGCGATGTCGTCGTGACCTTCGTCGACCTCGGCGCCCACGCCTCGCTCCCTGGTTCCCATGGCGTGGGAGCGCCGGTGCGCGTGGATTTCCTCCGAGATGCTCTCCAGGCTGCGTAGCGCTGCGCGGTACTCGGACTTGGCGACCACGAGCTTGGCCTGACGGTCGTCAACCTGCTGCTTCAGTTGCTGTGGAAAACCCAGAATCAAACATCAGGCAAAAAACTGGAGTCACGTTTATTCGTATAGCACATTTCAGTAAGAAGGCAGTTCAGAGTGCTTTGCACGGTAAAGACATAAGAGTGACCGATTACAACAGAAGCAACACACATTAAATTTCGTCAAATGCCATCATCAAAATGATTAAACAAATGTACATTAAATATATTAATGAATGTTCCAATTGTTATTAATCAAAGGACACTCTAAACACATGATTTGATTTAAAGGAACTCAGTGTTTCAGCAGTTTTCTGAAGTTTGTTCCATATTAGTGGAGCATTATAAACAAATCTGCTTCTTTTAGCCATTCAGTGGTTTATAAACTAGAAACAGCATTTTAAAGTCTATTCTCTGAGCCAATGTAGGGACTTTAAAACTGGTGTGTTGTTCTCTGTCTTCCTGGTTTTAGTGAGAACGCGAGCAGCAGCGTTCTGGTGAGCTGCAGCTGGAGGATGGATTTTTTTAGGCAGACCTGTGAAGATACTGTTGCAGTAATCAATGCGGCTAAAGATAAACGCATGAATGAGTTTCTACAGATCCTGCTGAGACATTAGTCCTCTAATCCTGGAAATGTTCTTCAGGTGATAGAAGGCCGACTTTGTAACAGTCTTTATGTGGCCCTGAATGCTCAAGCTTGAGTCGCAGTAGTATACAAGAGACACACTTTGCTATGTTTTGACAGAGTGTGGTTTTAACTAGTGGTGGCCCATTCTCCTCCCCTACCTGTTGCTTTGAGATTTCATAAAGATTTTTCCCACATAAATAAAACAAACAAAAAACCCCAAAGCTACTTAGACATTTCTGTGGGGCCAAACAACTCATCATTGCTTATGGTGGGAATGAGACTTGGTGAAATAAACAGCTTTCTGCAGGATTTTCACAGTACAGAGGTACATTCTGGATGTCAGATAATTAAATTAATGTAGTTAATTTAGAACCATAACTACATTGTCTGATGTAAAATGTCTATCTTTAGTTGGGTTCGCCATTGTAATGTATATTTATAGAACACCATCTATGCATTTTCCTGCAGGATTATTGGTGTTTTAGTGAACAGTGAATTTAGATTTACTCTCAAAACTTGAGATTTACATAGGATTTAAACTCTGATCTTCAAAGAGCGTTTTAAAGAAAGTCATAACATGCTCTTTCCATCAACTCTTCAATGTGTATACATGTACGTAAATATAATAAATACATTGCTATTACATGACAATGTTGCGATAGTTCACAGTTGGATGTTTAGAAGTTCAACTAAACTCTACAAGCTTTTTATATACATACCTCAAGCTGTAGATAATATTTAGCTTTCAGTTCAAAGTACGGTCTGCAAAGGAAGAAAAAGTGAGACAAGGTTCAGAGGGGGAAAAAACTGTCAGAAGAAAAAAAACAGTCTTCTGTTAAAAAGTCACATTCCTGGGCTCTCAAAAAGGGAGCACAACCCAAAGCTGTCCAATCAACACATGGAACATCTGGAGTGCATCAGATGACGCTTAAAGAGCTCTCTAGTTTTCAGCGCGCTTGCATAACACTAAAGAGGCCCAAAGAGGGGCGGCGAAACCTGCGAGTGTCATTTCCAGCGAATCACAATGGAAGTGCTGACCTGGATTTGTTTATGGAGCGCTTCAGCTTCTTCTCGATCTGCTTCATGTGGCCAATGCTGGAGTTGTAGTTGGCTGCTGTCTTTTTGTGTTCGGCTTCGCTCCGCGTTCTCGCCTGCTCGGCCTCCATCACCTGAGAACCAAATCCGGACAGAGAGTACGCCGGAACTGTTAATAGACGCGGTTTAGCAGGATGTCAGGATGGAGTCGACCCGGGCGTACTTACTCTCTGGGTGGCGTGGTTGAGCATTTCCTGCCAGGCAGAGTCAAACTGACGGGTGTCCTCCTCCAGAAGCTTCTCCTCAGCCAGGGCGATGGTCTCCTTCGCTGCCCGCAGGATCTCCATCGCCCGCTGGAATTCTTGGGTGGCTTTTTGGGCTTCGACCTGGGCCTGTGGCGCCAAAACAGGAAGTCACAATTACGACTCACTGGAAACAAAGAGTCCCACTCAGAGACGTGTACAGATAGACTTTTCTCATGTGGACCAAAACAAATTTGCCCTTCTGAAGTTTTTTTTTTTTTACAGTGTTTAATGTGTTTATTGCTTATGCCTATTGCAATAAGCAATAAATAAATTAATTGCATAATAAACTAAAGTGAGCTCAATCATTTTTATTTGCATGATTTATTGTCTTTTTCTTTTCTCTCTTTCTACCGAAAAACTTGATGAGAAAAGTTTTCAGCCTGTGCACACCACTGGTGCCTCTCAGTGATACTATTCAGCTTAGACCTGCACATATTTTAGCAAGAGAGCTGTAGTTTCAACTTAAAGATAGATTAGAATCTCATATAAAGAATACTTCTTACATTATTATTATTATTTAGCGTTTCATCACGGTCTAATGAGCAGTTTTTATGGTGAAGGACTGTTTTACAAAGAGGTTTTAGGTACTCCAGAGCAGTTAATGGTGCATATGAACATTTCCACATGTTGTCATGTTACTTAATTATTTTTAGGTGAGTACGACAGATGGCATCGTAGAAAAAGGTCCTATTTCAAAGTAGAGGTCGGCGATACGGACTTAAAGTTTTATCACAATATTTTATAGTGTTATTGTGATAACAATAAAACTGACAATAAGAATTATTTATTACTTCTTTTTTAGGTAACTTTAAATGACTGAATGGCACAGCAATCACAGCTCCACAAACACAAATACTGCTCTTGAAAAACAATGCAATATGCTTCCTTTGGACACCAGTCTCACAAAAAATATGATTCGTATCACTAAATTGCTGACTGTAGCTACATTTAATTATATTTTGCAATTTATTGATACACTCAATGAAAAAACAGTGAAAATAAATAGTAAAGTTATCCATCCAAACAATAGAAACAGTTTGAGGTAATTTAAAATAACATTACTTCAAATATATCATGAGAACTGTAAATCAAGATTCTTATAATGAATTTATCGCAATAAATGATAAACGATGCAATACGATACGATAAATGCCTACAAGGCATTAAATCCACAGTGGATGAATAAGAACACATCCCACATCTGTGCATTAAAAAAATAAAGAATTTAAAGCCAAATATAATTTTTTTTCTTCTACTAAAAACTACACTCTACTTTCTGTTAGTCTATCAAATAAAATCCAGATAACATACATTCAAGTTTCCATTAAAGGAGACCAAATGTGAAGCAGTTCAGCCTGCGCCTACAGAAACATTAATGTCTGCTGCTCATAAAACTTCTTTCAGTTGGTCGGATATAAACAGACCCAGGAAAAAAAAGCAACTTTAATCGTTTTTAGCATGCTGGGAACCACTTCTGGGAAAAAACACGCTCCACAATGTTTACAGGAATCCAGCTCATTCCCATCACTTTCCCTGACCCAAACTGCTGCATAGACTCTGTACTGCAAAGTCACTCTTGGTATGCATAAAAAAACCCCAAAATAGCAGGTTGCTACAAGTTTGTAAGTGACATTGAGATATGAAAATGTTTCTCCATATAGAGTATTCTTCTTCTGCTCCTGTGGGCATGTTTGTCATTTCTATGCATGCTTTGAAGGATCCGTGGAGGATTTCTTTTGACAGCCAAGGAGAAACTAAGAGGATTTACCACGGCACACACACTCATTCAGAAAGACAAGCGTGCCTTGATCCAGCAGACAAACAGACACTTTGTCTCTGAGGGTCTCTGCTGTCAGTGGCCTCTGCTTGCCCACTGCCACAGTCAATAGGAAGATTATCGCCAAGCCCCCCACAGTACATATCTGGACCCACTCGCATCAGATGAATAAGCGAAAAGGTCATCATGATTCTATTACAGAAACTATTGGATTAGATGACTTTGCATGAGGTAAAAATAATTTTTGCTAAGTTGTGAGTTTAAAATCTAACGGTGAAGACGGAAAAATGACAAAAGTGAGTTGGCAGCGATTTCAGAACATTTAGGAAAGGTTCCTCTTTGCAGAATGGATGCTACGTTTCCTATCATGCACTACTTTCGAACTTATTACTCATTATTATTGTATTATTTATGTTTTAAATTATTTTATTATAAATTGTAAACATTTTTCTCAAGATTAGCTTGAGTGCTACATTTTTAGCTTTTTTTTTGCATAATTGATACTCGTCAAATTTATTTTTTTAATTGTGCCCTACAAATTTCATTAGTTCTTTTTTAAATTTAGGTTTAAAACCTGTTAACATCCACCCGCCAGAAGCCGCCAGAAGCTTATGCACAATTGTTTTACATTCCGAAATGCCAA
>CAEFZY010071859.1:0-10780 GCA_903066815.1 Brachyrhaphis roseni
TGGTCTCAGCGTCCTGGCGGTGTTCAGTTTGTCACCTGGTGCCGCGATCGACTCAAAACCTTCCCGCGATCGACCAGATCGCGATCGACCTTATGAGCACCCCTGTATTAGAAGATGTGTCAAACTCTAGTCCTATAAGGAATCAATTAATATTTTTTTAAAAATATGAGCCTTTTTAATTGTATTAAATGAAATACATTTATTAAAAACAAAAACCAAAGAAATCACATTTACTCTAAGTATACACAGACATGTTGTTGATCTCCTCTGGCAGCTTTAACAGCCAGAGGTCTGAACCTGCAGCCTCCAGCTCAGTCCTCCTCCCTTCAGTCAGTTTGCTCCGTTCTTCTCTATCAGGTTGGATGGAGACGTCTGTCAGCCGTGTACACCTCTCTCCAGAGATATCTAATCAGATTCATGTCTGGACTCTGGTCCGGCCCCTCCAGGACGTTCACAGATTGGTTCCGAAGCCCTTCAGAAGTGGAGACCATGTGCTTTGGGGTCGCTGTCCGTCGCCCCGGGTCTGTGGTCAGGACGCTCCGCAGTTGATTTTCATCCAGGATGTTTCTGGCGTTCACACCAGACAGTTCAACCTTTGCCTCATCAGACCAGAGAATCTTGTTTGTCCTGGTCTGAGATCCTTCAGGTGTCGCTTGATGAACTCCAGACTCTTATGATGCTCTTATGAAGGACTGGCTCTCTGGCCACCCTAGCACACAGAGCGCTTTGTCCTTCTGGAAGCTTCTCCTCTCTCCACAGCAAAACACTGCAGCTCTGACAGAGTGACCATCAGGTTCTTGGTCTCCTCCCTGACTGAAGCCCTTCTACTCTGAGCTGATGGCTCAGTTCAGAAGGCAGCAGCTCCAGGAAGAGTCCTGATGGCTACTGGCTTCCTCCAGCTGACCAACGATGGAGGTCACTCAGCTGGCACCTCCAAGCAGCAGAAATTGGACTTTCCAAAGAATAAAACACAGCAGTGTTTTGGCAACTTTTATTGCCAATAATAGTTCGATCAGCACGTGACCACCACAGCAGTTTTTAATGTGTGGGTGACATCAGCCTTCAGGACCGCGGACAGCTCCGGCTCTGAGCTCAGACCTTTGGTTTACCAGCAGAGGGGAATAAAGATAAAGCAGTGTTAGCATCATGCTACAGGCCTCACAGAAAGGCTGCAGCTGGTTAATACTCCACTAAAAGGCTTTGTTAACCAGCCTCCTGGCCCGTTCCGTCCCTGCTCCTGTTTCCGGTCTGTGTCTGTGGAGTGGAGCAGAGGTAAAGCTGTCACATGACTGCTGGGGCCGCTCAGCAGCAGCAGCCGGGGCTCCGTGGAAAACACACGGCTTTGTTTCCCACCCGACACAGACACACACACACACACACACACACACACACACAACACCTCCTCCACCGCCGCATCTCTGCCTCTAGTCATGCCATGGATACTTTGTGGCAATACCAGTTCCGAATCATCCTGCTGGGGGACTCCACGGTGGGGAAGTCGTCGCTGCTGAAGCGCTTCACGGACGGGATTTACAGCGACGTGGCGGACCCCACGGTCGGGGTGGATTTCTACGCCCGCTCGCTGGACATCGAGCCCGGGGTGAAAATCAAGCTGCAGCTCTGGGACACGGCCGGACAGGAGCGGTTCAGGTACGACGGGGATCAGATCAGGTTTGAACGCTGAGCCGTTCAAACAGCAGCCATCATGAGCCATCATGAGGTTTAGGTTTGGTAATGCGGGGCCTGTCTGTGGCAGCTCGCCCTGTGCGCTCATGTTTCCCACCCAGACCGACCCTCTGCCTCGGTGTGGAGAATCAGAACGAGGCTGTGAGGACAGGCGGCCCGGCCGGGGGGGGAAACAGCAGCGGACACGCAGCATTTCATTCGCGGATGATGGGGAGTCTGCGCTTATTTAGGCCGCGGGTTGAATCCCCATCATCCCCGTCCCACGGTCTCCAGGGCAACGCCAAAGTCAGAGCTAATCTAGATTTGTGTAACTATTGCAGCACTCAGCCAGCTGTTGCTGCTTGTGATGCTTGCTGGGCTGTGGGACAGAAATGACTGTTTTTAAGAAGCAGCTCGGCTCTTAGATCTGCTTTTCCTTTTGAAGGTGTTTCCCATCAGGCTTCACTCCGCTCAAGGATTCCACTCGGTTTTTGTTTCTTTTCTTTTCATCTGATGTAGTTTACTCAGAAAAAAACAGAATTCATGTTGTTTGCTCCCCAGAATTCCTCATCACGGCAGTTTTAGCTTCACCTGCGATTCAAAACAAACCAACAAATAAACCCCATATTAAGCACCTTTTGCTGTGCAATTATTAATCAGTTAACAAAAATATAATCCTCAGATCAGCCCTATACTGTATGGTTTAGTCCAGCAGAAAGGCCTGAGATTTTCACATGTTGAGTGTTTTAGCTGCAGATGCATCTTTTGCTACAAAAGGAATGCTGATATTCATTTTTAGGCACAAAAAATAGTTTTCTTATTTAAAAAAGAAATTGAGCATCTTTCCATGCATTCCTTATATTGAATTAAAAAAGGCTGAAGTGGCTAAATGGAAAAAAAAATCTGCAGTAAGTAACAATTTTTCAACTGGTTAATTGATGAATCATCAACATAATCAGTTACTAACATAATCATTAGTTGCAGCTCTAATAATAATAAAAAGATTTTTATTCTCCGTCCAATCTGGCTGAGCCGGAGTTCTCAGACAGGACGGGTTCAAAGGTCAGTCTGCAGATAAAAACAAATCCTGAGTGAAGCTGGCCTCCCACATTCGTCAAACTAAACAAAAATTTGGTTTGTCTGCTTCCTGGTGGAGTCAGGATGCAGACAACTCAGAGCGTTAGTTCAGAGGAAGGTTCCTCTGTAAGGTGCTGCAAATTGCAAATTGCAATCTAAGCAAATTGTTGTCAAAGTTCAACCCAGAAACGAAAATGTCATCATTTTGGGGGTTTTTTCTCCCTCCCACTAATTAATATTACATAGAGACAAATCTTTATTTTTTTTTTCTAAATTATGTCCCTAAATTCATCAGAATATATTTCCGTAATATCTGGATGTGAATTTTGAAAGCAGATGCCGTTTTGATTGGGTGGTCTACATGCCCATGCTCGCCTTGTGACCTCAGGCGGTCATCACACATCCATGATTCACTCCTGCTATAGGACTAATGCTTTCACACACCAGCCCTGCTCTCCTTCTGCACAGTAGATAGAGTGTGGTTATGCAACACACACACACACACCCCCACACACGCACACACACACACCCACAAGAGCTGCAGTCCTCTGAAAGAGCCAACGGTACATAGATGTTTTAGTTATAGACAAGCAGGAGTTAGCAGAAAAAAATGCTTCCAGATATTTGGAGAACATTCCCAGTTTACCCCAAAACAAGCTGCAGTTCTGAAATGTAACTTTGAGTTTCTACATGTAAGGATCAGAGCACCATTGACCTGTAAAATGAGAATAACTTCCTCCTCTTCCTGCTAATCTGCTAATGTTGGGAAAATATAACAGCCAGAATATGGAAGTATAGAATATGGGGGAAAAGAAATCGGTTGGTGGAATCCACTGCAGGATGCTTGCTAGTCTGACTTTGTCCAGACTAGTTTTAGACCCACAAATACATTAGAATATCTATGAATAAAATAGCAGCTCTGCTAAAACAAAAAAAAGGGATAAAAATAAACACATTTTATTTTAGCAGCAAAATCTCACTGAAAAATGTAGAACAATACAGCCTTTCACTCGAAATTATATGAAATTCAGTGGGGAAAACACTTCATGTTAGAAAATAATTGGGGTTATTTGTTTTTCAAAAAAGTCACTAATGTCAATTCTTAAGGCTGTTTAAAAAATAAACCATCCAAAGTATTTTTATTGTTTATATAAGCTCCATATGTAACATTGAGGTAACCAGTGCAAAGTTTGGACAGCAGTAGTAACACATCCAGATCTCTGAGTGCCTATGAGAACAGCAGCTGTGTTTTGTTTTGACTGTTACAATCGACCAGCCTACTTGTGATAAATTTTAGCTTTTCAGAGTCACACTTTGATAGAAAATGTGTTAACCTTAACGTGAATGTACTTTTATATAAGGGACACTAGAGCCCACACAAAAAAAACCCTAAAGGGGACAAAAAAAAAAAAACCTTAACGTGAATGACAACAGGAAGATTCATCCACATTTCCAAACTGAATCACTGTTTGTTTTTACTACCAAATCCCATGCTTCATTTCTGCATTTAGCAGACAGTGAACTGAGAAAGGCTTAAGTTTTGTGCTTGACATTTTGCACCAAAGAAATGTATTTCTATCTTATCTGTATTTAAAAGGGACAGTATCATGTAAAACTGACTTTTTTGACATCATGCTATAATTTTGTTCCGTCATCAAAAACATACCTGGGGTGTTACCTTGATCCTCTCATGCATGTTTGAGAAATCCTTTAATCTCCATGGCAACCATTCAGCCATGCTAAATGCCTGAGCGGACCTAGCCCTGCCTTTGCAGCTCGGTCCTCCTCTGAGCTGCAGAGTTTCTGTCTCACAGAGCAGTCCTCCCTGTGAGTCTCCCACTCAGCTCCTTCAGACTAGCTAGCAGCAATTAGCAACACCTGGTGGAACTCCAAATCTGCTGAGCTCATCATTAAGAGCTACTTCTCAGAGCCAAAAAAAGAAAAAAGAAAAAAGTAATCTTGTTAAAGAGTTAATAGAGGAGCCATCTTGTGATGACTTCCTGACGGTGGAGTTTTAGAAAGAGCAGAAGGTCCAAATTCAAGGCATTAAATTATAAAGTAAAATTTCTTAAAGTCATATATATAAGAAGCATTTTTATAACACCTGACAGTAACAGAATTACTTGATTGTGCTATAAAATGTCATTATGTGCCTTTAATTGAAGGAAATTATACATCCATGCATTGATATCATTAATTCGCTGAATAAGGGAGTGTACAGGAAGTCAACTATATTCATTTATCATGCCAACCTGCCCAGTTTGAGATGAAGGGTTGAAGACCACTGCTTGGTTCTGACTCTCTGGTTTCTCTATCAGTAACCAGGGCTGATGCTAACATAGCGTCTCATCCAGACGGCGTCCCAACATGCTGTTTGTGCTGCACTTCTTCTCATTAGAAGACTACATACATCATATCAGGCCCATTTATTGATGTCATTCTTAAACATTTAGCGTAGCACACCTGCTGCCATCTTAAATTGTGTAAATGCTGACTCAGTAATCGTTATATCAGGAATACAGACTAGGAAACTGCCGAGAGCTGGAACATGCCATAATGAAACTCTGGTGAAGTCACACATATACCGCATGTAGTGTTACCATGGCAGCCAGTTCAGATGGTACAACAGATGGCATTTACCCAGTTGAACTACCTGCTATGAACTTCCTACCTCGGTGAATGTGCTTTTGTTGTCTTATTTTAAAAATTGAACCAACTGGAAAAGCTTGCAGCACAATTATCTAGTATTAACAGCTGGCCATAGAGTGACTTTGACTCTGTCTTAAAATCAACGTGTCTCCACAACAACCTGTAGAAACTTTAGATCCTACATCCACCCCCACTATGGGTGTGTGTTCACTCTGTAGTGGTGCTCGGTCTGGTGTGTGTCTGTCTGGGTCATTCTTCTTTTTCTTCTTGCTGAATTATCTAGAGGTCTCAGTTGAAATCTGTTTTCTTTCTCCATTTTCTGTTTTCCTACCACAACATTACTTTTGCTTTGCGTCCTGATAACCAGGAAAGGCTAAAGGTCATAAAGTATGCGTGAGGATGTTAATTTTACGTCAAAAAGAAAAGGCTCGTTCAATGTTAATTTTATTCAATTTTGTTTATTTACTGTATAATGTGATGGTTCAAAAGAAGTATTGCCTGAAGGTAATTTACAACGTAAAGGCAATTCAATCTAATTATACAGTCAGAATAAAAGTCAAGTACATGTATTTCAACTGATCCTAGTTATCAGTGTCATCAAGTTCAGTTTATTATTCAAATTTGTAGAATTAATTTTGTCGAAGGAAACTGTAGCGTTCACGCCTCCTGGACAAGCATGTAGCAATCCTTCATACAGAGCATGCATACGTAGTGATAGTGGAGAGAAAAAACTTCCCTTTAACAGGAAGAAACCTCCAGCAGCACCAAAACCAGGCTCAGTGTGAGAGGGCATGTGGGTAAGATTTTATTTCCTAATATAGATTATTATCCCCACTGAATAAACATTCTCTAATTAGAGGTTGGCTTTTTCATAGTTTGTCAGAGTGAGATCATGCTGTCTTTATCAAAGCTGATTAGGAATGTCCTTTGAAACCCACACAACACAGGCTGCTTACATTTTTTCATTCAGACCTTGTAAAATAACTTCCAAAATCAAATGAGTTGGCCTACTGCTCGTCTCTGATAATGTAAAATATTGAGACAGGAACTGGTGTGATCTCAACCAGCTCTAGACCTGACTCAACACTTGGTCTGACAAGAACTTAAACCTTGAATCAGATTGTCCTTGACTTGTTTGGATAACCTCAGAAAAGACATCAATCTCAGACCTACACTAAAAGCAGGATTGGAGGAAATGTTTGTGTCTCTGAAGAAATGGAGCTTAGGAAACCATCGATGTGGATTCTGCACAACTTTGATTTGTCTATTACTAGACAACCTGACTTTTTTATTTCATTTCCCTAAACCTCCTACTTCAAATACGTTTCTCAGACTTTCTTTCACTCATTTTAACCCTCTCCAGGCAGATGTTGCAGATTTACAACAGCTTCCCAGAATTAATTGCATGTGAAAAAAAAAAAAAGTCTGAATTGTATATTACTACCCCATATGATCATTTTCTCCAAATATCAGATTTTTCCTGCAACTACAACTTAATTTGAGCCTGAGAGGGTTAAGAGTGAAAGAAGGCAATTAATTTTTCACAGCACACCAATACATAAGCTCTGCTTTGACAAAGAATACATTTGTTCTGAGTTATGGATTTATCAATAATTTCTTTTTTCTCCAGGTCTATCACAACATCATACTACCGCAACTCTGTTGGGGGACTGCTAGTCTTTGACCTCACCAACCGCAAGACCTTTGACCATGTGAGAGAATGGCACAAGGAGGTGAGCGAGCACATCCTGCCCCACCACATGGTCTACATTCTCATCGGCCACAAGAGCGACCTCAACAAGGACCGCAAGGTGAGCCGGGATGAGGCCGAGCAGCTTGCCGCCGATCTGGGAATCCGCTACATCGAGACGTCGGCTAAGTGCAACAGCAATGTGGACCGGGCGTTCGAGCTGCTGACCAGAGATATCTTCGAGCTGATGAAGATGGGGGAGATCGTTACCCGTGATGGCTGGGATGGCGTTAAAAGTGGCCTCACTGCAAAGGTTCTCTACCCGGGTGATGATGAAGAGGAACTTGCGACTGCTTCCCCGGAGAAGGGCTGCCACTGCTAACTGTTGATACTTTGTGTTCATAAACTGTCCCATCGCACTGAGATCTCACTTCGTCTTGCGGCCATCCATAGAAACCAGACCACTCCGGGTCAGCACCCTGTGATGTAGCCACTGTTCCTTCCTTACTTTGTGACTTGTGTCCTTGTCTTTGTTTGGGTCACACTAAGAGCTGGGATTATTGCAAGGAAATGTGCATTCCAGTCTTATTGGCAGGTGGAATCTATATAGTGAGGCATAACACCAGGAGCATAGAGCCTTACCCAATGTGAAAAACAGAACCTAGCCATATGCCCTTCTCTCAGTACAGGAGCAAACGGACTTATGATTGTAAGGTCTACCTGTCAAAGTTTGTGCAATGTTTTGCCTACACTCTGTTGTAACTCTCGTAGATCTCGTATCAAAAACTATAGAGATGGTGTGCAAAGAGATCACAGGAAGCTGTTGGAGTTGATAGTGTAAAGAGACACAGCATACTGCAATAAGTGTAAATCGGTGTGCTGCTCCTCCTGTTATTGTAAACTGTGTGCACTAACACCAAACTGATTTTAAACCTTTAATCATCTTGTAAATAGATGCATACCATCAGAATCTGAGAATATCTGTAGTTAAGATGTTTACATACAGATAGACCATGGTACTGAAGGTTAGTGAATCCATTTAAGGCATCTGTAAATAACACTAGTAATAAGATGGACACTAGAGGTGTTAATGTCTCACTAAGAATTGTTTGAATTGGTAAAGGAAAATAATTTTAGATTTTGTTTGTTTCTTCTATAAGCATTCACTAACTTAGGGTAATATTGATAAAACTCCAACAGTTTTATTTGCACAGATGACTGAGAGGAAACTGGTGGGTGAATTTCTCATTAGGCTTCTCCCCTTCTCACCCTCTATGAAACTTGGATACTAAACCTTTTCATGCTCTACTTATTTTTAAAGTTTTTCTTTCGATCATCATAAAATTAGCACATCTTTTGCAACATTCAAGTTGACAAAATGCCAAATCTTACACTGTAGACATGTTATCTTCTGTGGGTGGGTCTACATCGTTCTGAGCTATGACACAATCTCAGTTCATGTACTAAAAGGTGTGAATATAAGCTAATTTTGCGGAATGAAGGACATATTGACATTGATATATTCAGGTTCGCAAGCTAACAGGCTTGCAAACCTGTTAGCTTGCCTGTTAGCAAGCTAACAGCAAGTTTTCTGTTAGCTTGCCTGCTAACAGCTTTTTATGTACAAAGTTTCAGCTTTGCATTCTAATCAAAATCATGCTTTAGGAGCCATTTCAGTGCCAACCTGGTGTTTCCCCTTATGCCACCTTTGAGTTTTTATGTCGATAACCACTAAACATTTTTGCTAAAGACTGCGACGTCATTACCCCAGCTCTAACGTAACTCTCAACCTCAAAAACATCAACGTGTGACGTTCAGGTTCATTCCTCTGTTTTGGGTTTCTTGTCATTGCGGTGTTGCACTGCCACCTGCAGGTTTGGCATGGTTACTGCAGTGTTTTGGATCATTTTCAGGACTTTTGAAATGATGTCATGTTCATGACAATTTTGTTTGAATCAATGTTAATCTTGACAAGGTCTAAGATAATATTTAATGGTTCATTCAGGTCTTTTTTCAGTGACTGCTATTCTGAGCTATTATTTGAACTGACTTGCGTTTAGAAAACAATGTGTTGAAAGTGATTGGTGCATGTTTCCATACAGAAGTCTATCCACTGTGTTCTTCCTTTTAGTTTGATGGTCTATCTAGCAATGACTGCTATGGGATCAATTCTTTTAACTTTAGCTTTAAGGTAACATATTAGCCAGCCAGCTAATATGTTACCAAATTGGAAGGGTTGATTTCTACTGCTTTTTGTCATTTGCATACTTCTGATATATGACAAATAAGTATGCTAACAAAGTGTCACTTTCCCTCTTTGAAGTATCCTTTAAGAATATTTCTGGGTCTATTTCTCCATGTGTGTGAGGCTCAGGTAAGATATTTCTGCTTCAATTCTTCAAGGTAAAACTGACAAGAAGCTTTCTTATAGTGGGATGTGAACATATTCTTCTTGTTAAATTTTGCAAGAGAAAATAGTTAAATGTTTCATCAACATTTAAAATTGTTACTATTAATGTATTCTCAAAATTCTCAAAACCCAAACTATGTCTTATTAGTCAAGAAGGAAGATGATTTTTTTGCACCTTAATTGTAGAAAAAATACTTATTGTTGGGATTTCTAAATTATATTCTAAAGTACATCAACTTACTATTAAAGTTACTAGGGGTGTACCAATAACTCAGCCCTGATTTCCCTCGTTTTCGGAGATCAGTGATCGGCTGATATTTACATATGAAGCTGATTTTGTCCACTGATCTTATCTACCTGGGTAAAGGTCAAAAAATCAGCCACTGTTCTCTTTCACTCTGCCACAAGAGAGGTTTGACTGACAGACCGGCCCGCCAGATCATGTCTACATGTTTGCAGTTAAGAATAGTTACTCTACTGTTGACAAATCAGCGACTTTCTTCCTATATTTAGCAACATTTCGGACAAAAAAATTGGTATTGGCCAAAATTGGAATGGCCAGGTCAGGTTTCTTAAAGATTGGCACTCTGCGATCAGCCAGAAAACCTCAATCAGTGCACCCCTAAAAGTAACCCAAAACTCATAACTAATTTAAACAGCACACTTCCTTCTACAATACCATATTCAGCAAAGAGGGAAATGTAATTACAACAAAGCTGCAGCTGCAAACGTGACATGCAACCTTCCCAGGTTTGACAATTCCTTCTGGACTAAAGAGGCTTTAAACAAACAGCCTGAACTCTTAACTTGGGAATTCACTCGTCTTCGCTACCTACAAAACTTTCTCCACCAAACACAAGATTGCCAGTCATTTATTCTGTCCTATAATATAGAAAATTTAGTTAATTCAGCATACAATACATGTTATAGCACAGTGTAAGATAAGGGTGCCAAAATGCTACATCTGCAGCATCCCTTTATTTTTTACTCTTACACTCAAATTCACTTTTCTATATATTTTTGTTCATGTATATTATATACAGTATAATATGTTCGGGGTGCACAGGAAGACTTTATCTCACAGGTTCTTTGCCTTGATAGATTCCATTTAAAACCAGTTAACCTCCACCCGCCCGAGCCCGGGCGATTTGCATAATTTTTTTTTATGAAAAAACATAACTCCGCCAAAAACAATGCCAACATACCCATGCAATACCTCTTTAGAATCAGGACATCTAACAGAAAACGACTATCAACTCCATTTTAACTTCTCTATCCACCACAGACGC
>CAEFZY010071873.1:0-21813 GCA_903066815.1 Brachyrhaphis roseni
TGTCTCCTATAGCAAAGACAGATCACCAATAAACTCCAGCTGATGTGTCACCTTTTATTCATGTCATATTATCTACCTCTATTTTTCTCACTGCTTCCTATGGCTCATAGATTTTCAAACCATTACCTCCCTCAGTCAACATTTAGTTCAAGGTCCTCAGTCCTTCCTGCCAGACTCTCATCTTTGTCAGATGGTAAAGGTAAGATAAGGTCATTTTATTTATATAGCACATTTTCAGCAACGAGGCAATTCAAAGTGCTTTACATGAATTTAAAGGAAAAGGTGGGTCTTAAGAAATCAGAATATTCTTGAAAAAGATTATTTATGTCTGTACATCAATTTCTAAAATTTAATTGTACACAATTTAAAATAGCTTGATTCATTACACAGTTTACTTTCAGTTCCTTTTGACGATTAAAAAAAAAAACTTGAAAAAGAAAACGCATACAGAAATGTCAACTTATTGAAACGTGTATCTATGTTCAGCACAACATACACTCAAAATTAGATTTTCAAAATGTAAAATTATCTTCTGTTTTAAAAGAAAAAACTGCACCACAGAGCAACAGGAGGTGGTTTTCTTCTCAGCCCAGATAAAATGATGCTGACGCTGTCTCTGGTTCAGGACGGGTTTATCACATGGAGATATGTTCGTGTGCAGTAGTTCTTGAAACACTTACTGCCTTTTGAATCTCTCACTTAGTCTTCCATTTGTATGCTTACATACAGCAGTGTGTGAACTAACAGCTTCTTTAAGAATGACTGTCTCTCTTTGTGGAGTGTGTCAACGACTGCCTGACAGCTATCGAGTCAGTATTTCCCTTTCCATGGCCATATAATTCCTATGTTAAGTGCATTCTAAACTTGTTTTTTTAGAATGCAATTTTCTCATTTTTGTTTGGGGGTATTCATTTGTTTTTAGCCATAATCATTAATATTAATAAGCCATTTAAATATATCATTTTGCCTGTAATTAATTATATAGAAAATATGTTTCAATATCGGAACTAAATTACTGAAATAAATGAACTTAAAAGATTTTCTAATTTACTGTGACACATCTCTATACATTTGTCCTCTTCACCTATGCTATATGTGACATTGTGAGAGACATTTTAACGTATTGTGAGAAACTGTGGGAAGAAGGCTGGATGGAAATATCATCTAGTGAGGTGATTTCAAGTTCACATCAAGAAGATCATAGGGGATGTCATAGTGAGCTTAGATTCCTGATATGAGCCACTGCACAAGGTACAGCAAGAAGTCTGTGGGAAAATTACAAGTTGATTGTCTCACCATTTATATGCACAGACAGGGGCAGCTGAAACAAAAGGAAACTTTGATAAGACAAAAGTGCCAGTGCCTCACCTTTCATTTTGTGTATGCCAGACTATCAGACCAGTCATAAGATCGTCACGGGGATTTATTTGAACCAGAAAAAAACTGCTTTCACATGTGATTTTTTTTTTATGTAAAATGGCTATAAAGAATATACGTACAATTATATTAGAAACACAATGACAAAGAGTTTTTAGGAATGTAGGTGGAACATGTAAAAAATTTTAAAAAGCTGTTTTATAATTTCATGTTTCAAATAAAACAAATCCTGTGCTTTTATGTGTTTTGTCATGGTATTATTTTGTGTACAGGTATAGACACAACACTACATATATTCTGAGTTTAACTGTGAAAGTCAGATAAACATTTGGCATAATTATTAAACCTTAACTGAGGAAGATCTGCCTTTTAGAGCTGAATTAAATCATACTAAAAAGGAGATGCAAACTCAAGTATAGTAACTTAGCTTTGCGTGTTTTTTGTGCTCAGATAACAGAAACTCGTACAGTTTAGGTGGAGGTTGAAGTTGAGAGCAGCAGTAAGTGGCAGTGCCCTAAGAGAGACGCGAAGGCGGTTAACAGCTCTCATTTTAGAACTGAAACCAAGGCAACAACATGCACGCTGCACAGTTTTTTCACAAATTTAAAACAAATCAGCAAAAATATACTCACTTTTAATCATTGTATAGTTTCTGATCTGACTTTTTTTTTTTAATGAGGCAGAAATCTGTGCATCTGTTTTGAAGATTACATGATGTGTTTTTATTTTTTTAAATTTACAATCTGGAGAGAAGATCATCTGGTTGGAAACGATATAAAAAAAAGCCTGTTTCTAAGAAATGTAAGAGTGTTTCTGCTTGTGTAAAAGCGGTAAAAATCAATCTGACCTCTCGTGGGGCAGGGCAGAGTTTGTTTCTGTGTGACGAACAAAGATGAATGGCAACGTCTCGAAGCAGGAGACAGGGAATTTCCTGACCTTGCCACCAAAGGGTCAGCATCTAACCTGTTTCTCTCGGTTTTGAAACTCTCCGATTCATATTGCACCCACCACTGAAAAAGCAGTGGGCATGTTTGAACATTTGAACTTTCTAGTACATGAACTTTCTTTTCAGAGTCAAGTGAATACAGCCGGATTCTGAGAAGCTACATTTTAGCATTGACTGTCTGTCTCGCGCGCGCGCGTGTGTGTGTGTGTGTGAATGCATGTTCAATCATACAGCCGGCTCTCAGGGTGGTGAACCTGCCGACTTCCTCCCAGGAGTCCTCACAGCTGACAGATGTGTTTCTGAAGAGAAAACCAGAATAGATTTATGCTTAAGTTTTCTCTGAGTGGGGGGATTTTGCTCTGTGTCAGCAAGTCTCAAGAGCCAGAAACTATTCACACTTTATTTCTTCAACATTTTCTGACATTACTGAATCTGAAAGCTGCAGAACATATGAAACATTTATAAACAAAATATATGTCTTTTACACAGTTGTTAAACTGTCACTAATCAAGCTCCTCGGCCTTCTTCCAATGCTATTTGCAGAAATACTCAGAAACAACCAATCAGAGCCAGCAGGAGGGTCTTAGTGCTGTCAATCATCCTAGTACACTGCTCACATCTTCCCCCTTGCTCTCTACTACTACAGCTTCATCCTGGCAGCAGAACCTGCCACCTGGGACGGTAAGTTGTTTTTCTGCTTTTCAGCTTTGAGTAAAGATATATTTACATAGACAGGTGCGTGCCTTTCCAAGTCAAGTCCAGTCAACTGAATTTACCACAAGTTGTAGAAACTTTTCAGGGATGATCAGTGGAACCAGTTCAGTTTTGAACTTAATGCCAAAGACTGCAATACGCATGTAAATATGATTTCTTGGATTTCTATTTTTGATTTTTGAAAAATCCGCATTAATGCATAACACATTGAAATAGGGGTGTAACATAACAAAATGTGGAAAAGTGAAGCATTTTGAACGATTTCCAGTTGCACTTTAAATTCAACTAAATTAACATGATTTGCAATAGGACTTTATATAAAATCTCACAGCTAGTGCTGAAAATCACATCGGAAACAAAGCGGTAAAGTCAAAGGAAATGTATATGGATCTGATTGTGTAAACCACAGTTCTCATGAAGGATACAAAAAAAAATGTTGGAAACTTTTAACATTCAATCAACTTAGGCTACGTTCACACTGCAGCTTGAAATGATCTAATTCCGATTTTTATGTGAGGTCGGATTTTGTTTTGCGTGGTCGTTCACACTTCCAAATATATGCGACCTGTTTGTATGATCTCCAGTGTGAACTGCAAACGACCTGAAAGTAGTCCGCATGCGCAGTAGAGGGCGCAATATCGTCACAAATAGAGAGCGTGCTCAGTGTTTTGCCCACAGCCATAAAGAAGAAGTAGTACTCAGTGTTTGCGGAAGTAAACATGGATGCTAACGGTGGAGCATAGCTTACGATTTTGAAGTTGTTGTCCGACCGGAGCCAGAACAGTAACAACTTAATCCTCATTACAGTCCGCTATGGTTGTTGTTTTTCTTACCGCTTGGGCGTATCAGGACGCAGAATAGCGACGTTTGTCGAGTATCAATGACGTTCAAGTGGAATAAATGCGACCTGGCCGTTAGGTCACATTTGAATCCGATACGTGTCCCATAGGTATATCGTGGCCTGGATATAAGGAGGCCTGGATCGCATTCGTAAAAATTCCGACCTGTGTTGTTCAGACTGTCATCAAAATGTCAGATACAGGTCGCATTAAGGCAAAAAAAAAAAAAAAAAAAAATCGGAATTGGGTCACATAAGGCAGCAGTGTGAACGCTGATGGTGAAATGTTGATTTATTAAAGCCATCCCTGTTTCTCATCAACTACGGTAAGATCTACACAAGAAAAAAATTACAATCGTTTTCACCATTCCTGACAGCTCGCTACAATTTATTTACGTAATTAATCATTAATTAAGCAGTCACAGAATTAAAATACTTAAACTTCAATCGCCGTTACCTTGTTCTCTTATTGATCGAAGCTAAATTTAAGTTGCTTTTTATGCGTTTTCCTGCTTTGCTGTTAACTTTCTCCTACACTGAAGTTAACCTTCCCAGGTAGAACTGTTGTACTGTTACCATGGAAACCTACGATGACAAAATAAAAGCACAGAACTTTACCGGTAGTCACATAAACAAAGTAACTACATTCAACATGATCAATAACAGAGGCATGAAACTGACACACTAGAGCCTTTTTACATGACAATGATGCAACGAAAATTTACATGAAGACATTCTAATTACAATCTTTGTTTACACAGTAACGGTACACATCGAAAAGGTGTAATGCCCTCGCCACGCCACTAGTTGGTGTTAGGTTCTTTGAAACTAAGTGCGCGGTATTTTTTTTATTTATTTATTTATTTTGAGTTCTACTTGAAAATACGTGGATTCGCGTTTCCACATCAGATACCATTCCCTGAGATATTGGGGAAACACGCACTATGTAGGTCACATTGTTTGAGCTTCCACGGTGTCCGTAGTTCTCTAGATAAGAGCGCTGAACAAGCACGCGTGTATTTTGCCACCAGGGCGGCGAAGAGACGCTGAGGGAACATTATCTGATGTAGTAACACCAGCATTTTCAGTAGTTTATTCTTCTGTGGATTGTAGAGAGCAGCTATGTTTTGCGTCATACTATGCATGAGCTGGATTAACAGAAAAGATCCATTTATTGTGTTTACAAGACCGGACACCGGTACGTTTCAGAACCATTGCACTCTGGAACCCGTTTTCAGAGAAAACATTCGGTGGGTTCATGTAAATGTGCACTACAAACACAACAAAACTCTTCCATTTTCACCAGACATTGTCGTGTAAACAGGGCCTAAATACACGCCCCTTCAAAAACGAGTTGGGCATACTCCCCCGCCCCCATTTGAATTATGAAGACCTGTATTTTGTAAGTCCATAACTAAACCATATTTATACACCTGCATAGTGAAAACCACGGACAATGGGTGCACCTATGATCAGTCTGCATTCACCTCTGAAAATATATCTCTGTAACACAGGTGTTCTCACCTTACCCCAATGGGAAACTGTATGTAGATCTATTTTTGACTAAGCCTGTGCAAAACGTGAGAAAACTGAAGAGGTGAATGACTTCAGTTGACTCCTGACATAAGGATAAAAAGTAACCATGTCGGAGTGCAAGAGACAGTAGATTTAAATGTAAAGGTGTAGAATACATATTAAGCATGTAAGCATTTTTATGGAGTTAGATTTAAATTTAGATTTTTTTTAGGAAAACATATATTTTCTTGCGAATCAGTGGGCTATTATTTGGCAATGACATTTGATATTATTGTCTTTGTTAGTATTTTACTCCTTAGCTTTCAAAACAACAACACCAAGAAGCACAAAGAAAGAACTGAGACCTGTTGTTTCCTGTTGTGATCATATGCATTGCTCTCCCACGTCTTGTCAACTTTGTGCCTTTCTTTCTTGTGTTTTCCCTTTATTTTTGAAAACTTTTAATCGCTCTTTTTTGTTTGTTTTTGTCACATTTTCTGCTATGTGAAGGCAAGAAATCTTTTTAATGTCTTGAACAGACTTTTAACAAAAAACCCCTGTGTTTAACTGTCCTTTCTATGCACTCTGGGTTATGAAGAAGACAGAAAACAATATGGGTCGCACTGTGCACAAAGTTCACACAGTGAGCCTGTCATGTGAAAACTAAAAAAAAAAAACAGAAAGCGGTCAGCACTCTCAGACCCTGTGGTTTTCTATCTCTTTTTTTTTGTTGTTTTTTAAGTGTGAAAAATAAAGTAAGCTCAGAATAGTACAATGCACTTCTTTTTTGAAGCACACATTTTGAAATTGAGCATGTGTCCACAGCTGGAGTCTTAACAGTACTTTGTGGGCTTGGCATTCGTTTAAAATGACTATTTCTCCATAGAAACGGCAGAAAGAAGTGTCTGAGTTGATTTCTCAAACAGACTTCTCTGTAATGTATCTAAAGTTAATCTGAATTGCATGCATGCAAATCTCCAAAAGGGAATTAAATTAAAAAAGTAAAATGTAATAATTTGGATATTGTCATTATTGGTTTATGATTATTACCTTTAAATAACTAGCAAAGAAATATGACCTGATTAGCAGCTTTTGTGTGATATGAAACCAGATATTTCCACTTTGATGGTTTTATGTATCATGTGCTTTGACTGAGTGTTTGAAAGCACGTTAAATCGCAAGGTTGTGTGAAAATCTTTCTTGTCTAATTGAAACTTGTTGATAAGAGATTTATTGTCACTACAAAGCTCATTATATATGTTTACAATGTGTCAATGATGCACATCATCTGTCAAAAAATATGTATTCATGACAAAACATATATAATACAAATCAAACCATTCATCAAATGTAGCTAACAGGTATATGGATTACTGGAGCTTGTCAGTTTCACTGTAATTTAATAAAAAAAAAGTGTTTATCTGGGTGAACTTACACATTTATTTCCCGCATAAAAAAAACTTTACAAAAATTCTCACAGCTTTACAACAGAATATGAATCAGAAAAATACAAAACTTGAAAGTTTTACCAAAAACATAAACTGCTAATCATTCAAAGCCAAAGTTAGGATTAGAAACTGTTGTTAGATTAATGCTAAAATAATAATGCAACATGCAAAAAATAAACAGCCTAGTTATGCACTACCATCCAGCATAAGCAGTATTAACAGCATTTTCTTAGATGAGGAAGTCAAAAGAAAAGAAAAAAAAGAACAAAAAATTTTTACAATTAAACATAAAACAAATATTTCAGAAACAAACAAAAAGATTTATTTTAATGTTCTACTGTAATACATCAGGGCTCTACAGGAGAAAATTAGCAGAGACTAAAGTTTAACAAACAATAAAAAAGAATAAAATTGCATATGATTGTCAGATAGATTTTAATTGAAATATAAAACAATAACGTCACCTCTTCTGGACTTTTAGAAGGTAATGAATGACTTGTTCTCCTCCTGCAGGGACATGTGAATCTGCGTTCGCCCACCATTTGTCGCATAGGTCTCAGAAGTGCCGGGGTTGGTGATAGAAGCAGAGGAGTTGAAGCTCTGCAGCATCTTTGTCTTCCCGATGCAGCTCTGGAACAGGAACTTCGCCCGTCGCTTGAAGTGGTGGTCCAAGAAGAAGTAGATGGCCGGGTTCACGCAGCTGTTGAGAAAAGCCAGGCAGCAGGAGATGAGGAACCCGTTGTGCAGCCATGCTTTACATCTCAGATCGCCTTCTGAGAGATAGGAAATGATTTTGATGGACTTGAAGGTGTTGTACGGAAGCCAGGATGCCACGAACGCCACGATGATACAGAGGACCATCTTCAGTGAGTGTCTGCGGCGAGCCTCGGCTCGGGCGTTCCCAGCAGCGGCGCAGTGCCTGTTGAGATGCATGATGATGGTTCCGTAGCAGACCATGATGATCAGCACTGGGAAGATGAACGTGAGGAACACCATGCCCAGATTCATGCCGATCAGGAGCACCAAAGTGTCATCTTCGAGGCAGGACTGACCGCCTGCAGATGGTGCCACGTTTCGGTAGATCAGAGAGGGAATGCCAAGGATGCCAGAGATAATCCAGAGGGCAGCACAAGTGAGGCGAATGCACATACTACTCCTGAGGTACCTTGAATCCATCATCTTCACTATTGCCAGGTAGCGGTCAATGCTCATGCAGGTGAGAAAGAAGATGTTGGAGAAGCGGTTGACAGAGATGATGTAGCTGCTCAGCTTGCACAGGAACTGACTGGCAAACCCAAAGTCCCAGCTGTTCTTCTGGCTGGAAGAGATGGCCCAAAGAGGCAGCGTGAGGACGAAGACCAGGTCAGCCATGGCCAGGTTCAAGACGAAGATGTCCACCAGGCGACCCACTCTTTTGCCTTTGCTTCCCACCACCACGATCACAAAGATGTTGCCACAGAATCCAGTGAAGAATATCAGGTAATACATGGTGGGCAGGAAAATGTGGGAGCCAGGCAGGGCTGAGAAGCCACAGTCATTCTCATAGGTGTTATTCTCAGTAATGTTAGTCTCATTATCATAGTAATAATAATCTGAATCGTAATCTTCGTCCCCCATGCTGAGAGATGGTGGAGAGGTTGTGCTCTGCATCGAGGTGACTGATCTAACCCTCTGAACACTCTGCCACTCGATATTACGAGTACAAACCACAGAGAAAAAAACACGATCCTATTTCAGTTCTCTTCCTCTCTTAGTGCCACAACTGTCTTCCTTTATCTGTCTGACTTGACTTCCCCTTATATCTTTTTCTCATGTAATTGAGAATGCAATGCATTGAAAGTCCAAACATGTAGTTTGGAAATTGAGAAGCATCACTGACAGACCATGAGGTAGTTATGACAAATGTTTTGTATTAAAAGAAAAACAAATTATTTTTTTCACGCACATTTTTGAGAATGTCCTCATTAACTTCTCCTCGGACGTCCATGTGCTTGTGGACTGTCATCAAGTCTGTGGTCAGGTGGCTTGCTATCATTTCACTTAAAACAATCTTAATATCTGCCCAGGAAAGTTTCTTGTTTGACGTCTCCTACATTTATCTGACCAGTAGGGGGCAGGTAAGCTTTACTTCTCTGTTTGCTTTTAACCTCTCCTTCACTCTCACACATTCAAACCTTTAAAATTATTGTGGCAAAATCTTAACATTCAATTTTTGAACCAGTTAGAAGACAAAAGTTTGTATTATTTGTAAACAACACGTCAACACTTTGCAGGGGAACAAGCTGCATGTGAGATGATCTCTGAAATCACCTGAAAATTCTGTTCAGTAATCCTCTAAAACTGTGAAGTGAAAATGCACTTCCACAGACGTCCTAATTAAATCCGACAGGCTGGCTGCGGATGAAATGTCATCAGCGCTACATGTTGCATTGTTTTTGTTTTTTTTAGATAAGCTGCTTCTGCTGCAGGGAGTTCAGTTTCATGACTCAGCTTTGTGGCAGCATAATGAGGTTGAGTTGCTGGATTCAGAAAATTCATTGTGTTGTTTAAATATAAAGAAAGAACTGTGAGATATTGTTAAAGCAGCTGAGTCCATGTTTTAAGTTATTAACCTATTTATTTTAATATTGTATAATTAGTAATAAGAGATCAATCTCAGCTGTACCAGTTCTTTAGAGATATTCATATCCCTCGAAGTTTTTCGCATTTTGTCGCATTATAGCTGCAACCCACAAAAAATGTTGAATTTATTTTCAGTGCCTTTTATTCTGACATTCCTAAATAAACTCAAGTGCAACTAATTGCCTTCAGAAGCCACCTAATTAATAAATATTTAGTTCTGTTTGAAAACCTGCTAGAGGCCACAAAAGACTTGAAACTGAGGAGAAGATTCGCTTTCCAGCAGGACAAAAACCACAAACATACAAGCAGACCTACAAAATGGCTCTTTGGTTTAGATCAATGCATAAGTCATATGTTAAGAGTGTAAAACCATCTGAGAATCTGCTCAAGGACTTGAAAAATGTTTTCCATAGATCCTATCAAACCATTCTGACCAACTTTGAGCTGTTTTGCAAAGTAGAATGGGCAGAAGTGTCAGTTTTTAGAGGTGCAAAGCTGGTAGAAAGTAGAAACACACACCAGGAGGTTTGTGGTGAAAGCTGGCTGCATTCGACTCGGGGTGCATGCCACAGTTTCAGATGTTTATCTGAGAAAATATTTATAACAACATTTTATTTTATCTCCTCGGTGTTGGTTTGTCAGTAATGATGTTTAATTCTGTGGTTACAGCATAAGAACATGTTCAAGCTAAGCTACATTAACACTTTTGCAAGTTACCAGATTCAGATGTGCAAGAGGAAAGGTCAATGACCGTTCAAAAACAAGCCGCTTTACAATTCTGAACTTATTAATCTCATTTTACCATTACTTTAGCTAGGATTTAATAAAAGCAGCATCTAAACGTCTGATTTAAGATGATTGTCTTAAGGAGTGCAATTGTCAATATGAAAAATGCTTCTATTAGTTCCAGGTTTATGAAGTTTTTGTTGTTTTTGTAGTGGTTATTGGCAGTGCTTTAATTTGTAAATGATGTATGGGTGATTTTTTTCTAGATGCCAAAGACTTATCTCCATCTCAATGGTGATATACAAGAAATTTCACTGTTTGCATTTTGCATTTGCTCAAATACGTAACTCTAAATAACCTAATCAGTGCAGTGTGACCCTCTCATATTAATTCAACTTGTTCATCTTGCAGCTCAGATAAACCATGTGCAACTTTTCAAACCTGACAAATTTTATTTGAACCCTCCAGGTTGAAAACCTAAAGTTATTGTTCGTTTTTCATCAGTTCTGGATACGCACGCTGTCATTGCTTGCCACAGCTAAGCGTGTAGTCAGCAGTTTTGATCTTATTATATCACAAAAGCTTGTGAACACATTTAACTCTATGACAAAGCAACATGCGTCATAAAAAATGCGTTACAAAGCACTGCTTGTGATTAAAAGAAGAGAAACTTAAGCTCAGTTTCTTTATGAGTCGCCTGGCATTGCCCGTCAAAACCGACATGACTGGTGGTAATGTGGCCAGAATGATGTAACTCTGCCTCACATTGAACTCGTTCGGCGGTGTTTGGTTGAAGGTTTTAGGCAGAGACAGAGCAGAGGAAGCTGCAGCACCTGTGCTCGCTAACAAAGGAGCTAGGTGAGCTCTCCAAAGCAAGGTCGAGCTCAAGAGACATAACCTTTGTTGCTGCTGCTTATTGTTGCTTTATTGTGGTTGGGGAAAGTGAGGTCGGGGGACAGAGCACGTTATACAAGAGAGCAGCTTATTGTTCTGAGGAGGAAAGCACTTAAAATGAGTGACCTCCCCCCCTATGGGATCCTCACTGCGCGTTATTTAAACACTCCTCGGCTTTGAAGTGTCAAGGTGATGTGCGGACATACTCATCACGGCAGAAAGTCCTGCCAGTCCCGTCATTGTTCGGTTTGACGAGGTTTGCCCTCAGCTGTACTTTCTACTCGAAAAGGTTTCATTATTTCTGCGGCATTCTTGCTGCTCTGTCAGTGGAACGCTGCATTCCTCTCCTCGAATAAGTGCTGTCTCACTCCAGTTGAGCAGAGTAAATGTGAGAGCCGGTGAATGGAGCAGCCTCAATGGGAGAAAATAAACAATTGCATTGGTGCGCGGGTGCAGCAGGGAAGGTAGCGAGGAGTAGGGGGGAAGGAAGGAAGGAAGGAAGGGAGAAAGGCTTTCCCAATGTGCCAAGATTCCCATGGATACGCTTTCTGTTTGGAAGAGGATCTCGAAAAGATGATTTTACTCTCACGTTGATTTGGTTGTTTTTTTGAGGAAATGAACAGCGGGTTAGCATTTTGAACACATACAGTGCCTCGTAAAAGTATTCACATCCCCTGGACTTTGCACAATTTGGATTTTAAGTGATACACTAATATGAGTGGCAACTGAGTGGTAACTGAGAAGTGGAAGTACAATTATACAAGGTTTTCAAAAAACTCTGAAGTTTGGTTTGCATTTGTGCTCAGCCTCCGTGAACCAGTATTTTACTTTTTTATACAACTTTTTGTTGCAGTTTCCTTTGTTTTTATATATATATTTTTTTAAGATTTGAACAGAGATATGTTATATCTCTAGACAATATGAAACTTCTCCTCATAACATCTGTCATGTTGCTGACAGATGTTTATGACAGTGTCATGCTAGTCTTATGCACATCCCTCAAATAAAGTGTTACCAATGTTTAGGTTTAAGTTAAACCTAAACATTCATTCAACCTTAAACCTGAATGTTTAAGTTTGTCCTAGTAGAAAGTCAATCTATCCCCATTTTGAAGCCTGTGATGCACTTATTTTAGGATTACCTTGTTTTTTGCTTCATCCAGATGAAAATAAGCATCTCCATTGTATAATGCAGCCATCATCATGTTTCACAATGGGGATAATGTCTGATTAAGATGAAATGCATTTAGTTTGCTGTTTTTTGGACAGGCTAAAAATTTTCATTTTGGTTTTATCTGAACACCTTCTTTTGCTTGGATTGTGGATATCTGAGGGTTTTTTTTTCAGCTATGGCTTTTTTCTACAATGATTCGAACTTAAGAGTGAACAAACTGATAATTTCACTATCAGCAGAATGTGTGAGCTCTGCAGCGTCTTCAGAGAAACCACAGGTTTATTGGTTGTTTCGCAGGTTAACTCTCTCCTTGCTCAGTCCGTCATGTTAAGTGAACGGCCATGTAGGTTTCCAGTGGTGCCACACTCTTTCCATTTCTAAAATATCAATGAAATAAAACTCCAAGAGAAGCTCAGATGATGCTTCGTAACTAAACCCTGCTCAACCTTTTCGTCATGATGCTGTTTGTTCTCCAGTAAATCTGCAGTAAAGATTCTCAAGTGTACTCATAAAATTTCAATGAAATCCACTGAAACTTGTAATTGTAATGTAGAAATATGTTTACATGGCCTTCTCTCCGACATCGACCCACAAAAGCACAAACTGTCATTATGTGCAAAGATGAAGAAAATGAACCCACTGAGTGGCTCTGAAGTATGTCTTGTTTAATGATCAAAAGTTCAGCTGACACAAATAAAACTGCACATGACGCGCTCTCCGTTCTGTTTCATCTCTGGTGGTTAGAGGTGTTTACCCGCTGCTCGCCCTTTGTTCAGAGTTCGTTACAGCCGTGAAGAAAAGATTGTTTTTCCTAAATAGTCAAAGTGAAAAGTTCTGCTTCATTTGGACACAAACTAAATGAAAGCAAGAACTGTTTAAGTAAAATGGATTACACAGAATTTAAGTGGGATGGGTGGAGAAAAAAAGCAAAGCATTACACCGTGTGATTCCTGTCTAATGCAGAAGAAGCAAGAAGTAGCTGCCATGTCACAACAGCTCCCAGGTGTTTGACCCTCATTTGTCATCATTACGTGGGGTGAATGACCCACACCGGCCATTCCAGGAGACATGAACTACTGCTAAACAAAACCCTGGTTTTTACTCACACTATCAACATCATAGCCAGGTGTTACTTTGCACCTTTGAAGGAACAACATCACTAAGATATGCTTAGCATAGAGATGTTTTAAATGCAGCTCATGGAGCTTTATTCACTTGTTCACTTAAAACTTCCTACATGATCTGAAGGCAACTGCAGTTTGCTGTTATTACCAATAATCCTGACTTTCTAATTGATATGTTGCAATGCTACAACATCAACTGGTTTAGTAACTATTTATTTAGAAGACAGGAACATTTAAATGATCAAAATTCATCTTGTAAATTCATTAAACACAGAGGTTCAGTGAGGTTCTACTTTAGGACACTTCTATTGAGATTCTATGTAAATAACTTTGCTAATTCCTCATCTGTGGTACGTAAATAATTACTAACAGATGACAAAAAACAATTGCCTAAAATATTACAAATTAACTTGAATAATTAAATAAAAGGCTGATTAAAATGGAATATAACTTTTGAAAGGGAAAGGTTGATTTAAATACATATTTTACTGTATTTAAAAAACCCAAAAAGAATATACAGAAAAAATGCTCTTCACAGCCCTATTCATTGATGTTTTATAAAAATATCTGGGCAATATGAATGTTACAGCTTCATATCTGAAAAAAAATCAAATGAGAAACTAGCATCAACTAAAGTAAGCTAAGCTAACAGAAAGTAAACATTAAAAATCTGTATTTTTCAAGTAACTATGTTACCTTTAGTTGTAATAAAAATGTTGTATATGTCAAAAACAACGTAAGAGAAATTTGACTTTGCATGAGACCGTATGAAGACGCCTGCAAATGGCTGCTATAGAAAACTGAAGGATTTCTCAGACATGCATGAACGAGTCAAAGCAAATATCTAGGTATGTTTTTGATGAGGAAATAACATTATTACACAATATAAAGCTCCAAAAAGTCGATTTTATATAATACCTCCCACCCACTTTAAGCTATAGCAGAACAAATCAGGAAATGATGATGTTGAACTTGACATTTGTATGATCTGTAGCAGCAATGTGGGTTTTCTGTGAGACAAACAAATCTGTGCTTTGTGGAAGAATGAATTTAACCAAGAACTGTTGAAGGTGAAAATCTCTGTCGAAGGTCTTGTACAAGATAAGAGAAAAACAAACAAACTATAAGATAGGGACCCACATTAAAGTAAAACCTTTGACAGACACAGTGAACATGTGTTTCATAGCAAAAGAAATGCAAAAATATTTCCAAGACAGACTGTGAGAACTTGACTTCTGTTCATTTGTCTTGCAGGTGCAAGAAGAAATCTCTGAAAAATGACCTTCAGAAAAGCATCTCAATCAAGCCTATTTCACACTAAATCCATAAGCATGATAGGAAATAAAGACATGACCGTAAGCTCAACACAGTCTTTTGAATGACTTTTTCATGGTACTCTTGACTGAAGAACCTCAGTTTTACTGAAATCTAGATAGAGTAAAAAGTCTACATGTTTGATTTATTCAAGCATGCAGACAAGTCTCCTTCAATCAAACAGTCATTTTAAATGTAAGACAGCATCACCAGTAAATATATTTACAGTAAATAGGTTTATAGTGTGACTACAAAGGGCAGGAAATGAGGGGAATTTGCTCACACAGAAGGAAATTACAAGAAATCACAACTTAAAATGTCGTTTGCTTGTTTCGAGCAGAAAAAATTAAATGTTGCACATTTGACTGACATGTGGCATCCTGACCTATTTAATTCACTACATGAAGAAATTACATTTGTTTTATTTGATTATAATCTGACTGTGTGTTGATGGGTTTTATATTAATGCATCTTTTTGCATCATTTTCCACAGCATCTTATTTATTTTATTGGTCAGAAATTGCCCTTAAGATTTGAATCTAGAAATCTTTGGAGGCGACAGAAACTGAAAAACACTCTTTGCTCTCTTTTCCATACCCACAAGACTGAACCGGACTTGAAGCAGACAGAGCTGTTAGAGTCAAAACATGTCTCAATCAATAGCGGCTTATCTTGCCATCTCAGAGCATTTAGTAGGCACAAAGCCAAACCAGAAAGAGAGGATGTGTGTTTTCTGTGAAGTCATATCCACACGCAAAGAAAGAAAGAGAGAAAGTAAGAAAGAAAGAAAAAGAAGGAAAGAAAGATAATATAAAGAAATCATCTGCTTTTAGATATGGCACCAGATATCTGCTGAGCTCTGTTACTTATTACTTACTTGTATCTCTTTCCTTTCATCTACTAAAAGTCTCCTTTTTCTCTAGTGTTGCACATATTTTAAAAGTTTCTCAGGTAGTGGAAAACAAGATTATAATTCATCTACCAAAATAGAAAAGTTATTGTAAATAGCAAATGTCTGGGGATACAAGGACTTTTTCAGCATAGTCCGTTCGTTTTCAGCAGAGTTTGCTGGTCTGTGATAGAGGTTTATTGATTACAATAATATGATTGAAATAAAATAAACTCATTGCTCACTAGTTAATTAATTCATTCTGCTTTATTTACTCCAAAACCAGTTTTGTCCTGTTGGATCACACAATTTTATCCAAATGTTAACAGTCCAGCTGCTGATTTCATTATTTCACTCATTCATCATACTAATCCCACTTCCAGTGAACAGAATCATGATGCTGCCTCCTCTTGAATCAAAACCTCTGGATTTGGTTTGGATTTTGTGCATCCATTGAGCACAGAGTCGGCGCAACAACCATCTCCAAATTCTTCAACTTCACCTCACGTTAAGTTGAGATGTGGACACAACTGGTTGCTCCAAAAGCCCAAAGATCCTAAACGCAGATCCAAGAGCGGTGCTGGAAACGATCAAGCAGCTAACATCAACCTCCTTTATGTTTATGTTAAACATAAAATTGCCATAAAAATTGTGGCATAAAAACACAATTTTATGCCAGAAGACTGTGATTTCTCTACAACTTAAGGAACATTTAACTAAATATTACAAAAATATTAGAATGTACATATT
Source organism: Brachyrhaphis roseni (assembly GCA_903066815.1). NCBI lineage: Eukaryota > Metazoa > Chordata > Actinopteri > Cyprinodontiformes > Poeciliidae > Brachyrhaphis > Brachyrhaphis roseni. The sequence continues at coordinate 16,331 of CAEFZY010071873.1, forward strand.
TGTTGCATAATGAATAAATAAAGATATAAAATAAATTCAAATGTTTGCACACATTTCTTGCTTGTTTTTTCTGTTTTATGAAAACTGAAGATAGACATGAAGAGGAGCTCTTCCATGTCCCCTGTTCCTGCTAGAACTGCCACAAAACGTCTGAACAGCAACTCCTTGCAGACACATGTGGCATAAGAAAAAGAAAAATGTTATTTGGAAAAACTGCAAGAGCTTTTAACATCCTCAAGAGATATTTACCTTAAATGTTGTGATATTTATGCCAGTAAATTTAGACACAAGTGTGATCTATAATATTTTCCATGTATGTTGTTGCAGCTGGGTACTATTGCATCTTTGGTTTAATTCACACTTTACATAAACACCAGTTCATAATGTGAACATTTTATTACCCGTAGCTAAAGCTACCATTTGTTTCGGCTTTGCCGCAGTTGCTCTATGTAAAGATTTCTGAATTAACGTCATAAACAAATTATAAATCAAAAGACTGCTTGGAGATAGTTGATGTTTTCACTAATAGATAGTGGCAGTTTCTCATTCTCATTCTGAAAGATAATGATGTCGAGATTATGGACATTTGTAGCGGCTCACGAAGGCACCAGTTGGTTGACAGATACACTTGTCTTACTGCAGCGACTGCGTCACCCAGGGGAAAAGCTTTGCAGCAGATGGCTGCCTCAGTGGGCCAAGTTGAATGTCATTTAACAGTAAATGATCTTCTCAGTATGGGGCCAACACGCTCTAGCTGTTGTTGTAAAGACACACACACACAAAAAACCCAGAAAGGCTGAGTTGTAACTAACTGTAAAAAATTAGATATCATTGATCTTTAGCTCCAAAGTTGCAGGAGAGCATCTGCTGCCCAGCAGATTAGGAGGAAGGTGATCCGTTCCCCGGGTGACTCCAGGCAGAGGAAAGTCTCAGCTGTGTCCACAAAATGGAGGACAGGATCTCCTGGGAAAGAAGAGAGTGGCCTGGCTCCTTCTCAGGTCAGTTCAGCTTAATGTGCATTCTTTCCCAGTTGCGATCGTGATAAACTAGTTTCACTTCCTTCCTTAAATGTGAGGATAATGACAGCGCACGAGACCCTCAGGGACACATCCTTTAGATTTGGATCTAGTTTAATATTACCATGCGTGAGGACCTGTTTGCAGTGTTTTGTGACACGAGGCTCGCCACACAGCTCAACCCTCACAGAGCAGAAGGCCGGACCCTCACCCTCAATAAAGGGAGGCAATCAGTGGGAACATGCATTTGCATGCGAGCTGACCATGAAAACATGCACTTCTACACGGGCAGAGGGCAGGCGCATGTCCAGCATGTTGATTTTGGAGAAGAATTGTTTTTTGAGGAGAAAAGAAGAAAAAAAAGAAGGCGGATTCAGAGGTGGAGTTGATGAATGTGTTGATGGTGGCATTTTGATAGGGGTAATTTTGTCCTGACAGGGCCCAGGCTCTCTCATGAATCAAAATGTGTCAGGCAGGCACTGGAGATGGAGGGTCGCTCATTGTGGCTCTGACACCCGTGTGAGGGGCCGAGGCTGCTGGGGGTCAAGTGTGACACCTCATTTGGACGATGTTGATTTAGTGTGGCCGTGGCGCAACAGACCTCCTCCCCTGGGGTACGGAGAAGCTTTCTTAGCTAAGGGGGGTGGGTAGCCCCCTGCACCGGGTGGAGAACAAGGGGGATACTGCTCTTCATCTGCACGGCGGTCATGTGACAGCTTGCAAATCATGTATCTACGATCCAAACACGCCGCCACCCCGTCAAAACCCCACTTGCTGGTTTTAACCTCGCGTTTTTTTAAACTGCTAAGGAGCCATGAGTAACTCTTTGAGAAATATCTGTAAAGGATTTGTGTTTTCTTTAAAGGAGCTCCGATTCGGTCAGTCCTCCCCCTCGATGACCCCTCTGCCCCTGACAGAATAATTCTGACCTTTCACCTTTGATCTTTCAATTTAAAATTGTTTTCCATAATGTCAAGATTGCTTCTGACAAGCTGCAATTGGACTCAAAGCCTGAAAGCAAAGTGCTGCTTGAGAACAAAGATTTTTGTGGTTTAAAGGAATAGAGTTGTTCTGTTTCCTCCGTTCCTGCATGGTTTCAGATTATTTGCATCTCTCATGTGGTTAGGTTGAAATGGTTTTCTTAACTAAACCTAATATTTTATATATTACTTTACCAATTTGCTCTTTCTCTGTTTGTGGATGCTAGTGACAAATACTGAGCTGAACACTACAAACTACTTGATTTAGGTTATAAAGATATTTTCTCTGGATAAAATACCCACCAGGTTCTGTTTCCTTCGTGCAAACGTAAACAATCTGCAATCGAAACCAAATAAGGACTTATTTCTAAACTGGAAAAGTGGGTGGGATTGTCTGGTAGTGTGCAAGATTGGGAGGGACCGGGTCTACTTTGTCTCATCAGAGCAAAAATACTAAATCATCTAAGTGGTTCCTCAAGGCTGCATTCATTTATTTGCTCACCCTAGCTTGGGTCATGGAGCCACGTAGATCTTTTCTCTAGAATCTTTGATAATCAAATCACTTACCCAATAACATGTAATTATTTCCGTGTCACTACATGACATGCCATTTTCTGTCCAAAAATGCAAGTTCATACACTCAGACCTAAATCTGATATCTACACAAAGTCTACTACTTACTCAGCTGAAGTAAATTTTTAAAACATTAGCAGAATAATGTGTTTTCTGTCAAAACAGGACGTAGTGCAAGATTTTTTACTAAGGTGAAATTATCATAATGTAATCAGTCAGCTAGAGCTTTTCCCAGAGTCCTGATGAATGAAACCCATCATATCACAGCTGCCCTTGGATTCCTATAATAGCTTGTTATTTGTAGAAAAATAGATTTAAAACCGTTTTATAGGGAGGCAGGATTTAATCCTTTGGATTAAAGTTACGCTCAGTTCGCTCCTTTAAATCAAGATTGAAAATATTGTTTGATGCAGCTTAGAACAATTAATTGATTAGATCATTTTTATGTTTTTCGTATTTGTTTTAAATACATATATATATGAAATTCTCCTTACTACAGTTCCTTTATTTTCCTTCAATGTGGTGCAATGTATTGATGCAGCTACACAAATAAAAGAGCTTGGCCTTGCCTTTGCAGTTTTTAAAACCTCAGTTTGTAAATGTAATTCACTTTATAGGTTCTAATTAATTAGAACTGAATGTATTTGTTATAATGAGAAAAAGAAACATTTTAAATTGACATCGGTTGGTAGCGTGTTGAGGTAAGACTGACCAAATATGGAAAGCTGAGGAGAAATCTTACCTTGCTCCTGTAGCTGTACTGCCCCTGCCTGGCCATGTCGTGAAACTGCAGTTGAACCCATGTTTGCCTTTACATTTGCATCTGAAAAGGTCTCTTCCTGCTACTGTATGCAACATATTTTAAATACACTAAAAAAAAATGCATTTGGAGAACAAGACATACATGATTCAAAATGGTTAACTTGAGCTGCATGATGTGCAAATCAGTCAAAAACATCCAGGCAGATCAGTGGGTTTTACTCATCCAGTCCTCTCTCTGGATTTCCATCAGCTTTAATTACACCATACAGCCAAGCGGAGCTGCATCTCAATGGGAGAGAGTGCATTGAGAAAATGAACATCTGTCTCCAAATGCTTGGATGTGATTACACACGGCTCAGAGGCGTCAACCAAATGTCGTAGCTCGTCACTACGCAGTTTTCCCACAGAAAAGACATCAAGGGAACCTCTTTTCACGCACAGCTAAATTTAAAACAATGGCACACAATGGACTAAATTAGAATATCACTGAATGCATGAATAATGACTTAGCCTTCCTTTTCTGCTTGTATATTTACTATTTAGAAAGAAAGGAAGAAATATTTTAGGTTATTTATGCAAGGAATAATGTGGAAAACATTGAAATTTACATGACCTTTTCTTTTTTAATATGTACACACACAGGCACGCACCTCCCCACGCACGCACACCCCCCCCACACACACACACACAGAAATGTGCAGAGGACCATCTGTCTTCTCCGATGATGCAGATCTGCGAATACAATAAGGGTTTAGTGATGTTTCATAGGTTTTTTACTGAGGGTTTCACACAAAAACATGTAGATTTCTGCATCTCATTTCGACTCTGTTGTGTAAAAAAAAAAAAATTTCATAAGTTGCAGAAAATTATATTTGTCACCCATTTGCTGATGCATCCCTTTTTTTTTGCAGAGAATGAATGATTTATGAATGCTAGCATAGCTGATGTCACAGTCCACTTTTGTTGCCTTTTGAGATTTTACTCATTAGTCTGAATAATAACTGTCACTAATTCAAGCTGTTCTCAAATGGCTTTTTGAATAGAAAGAGAGGGAGAGAGCGCGAGCGAGAGAGAGGCAGCAATAGAGAAGAAGAAGAGAGGCCTGAGAGATTAACTCCAGTGAGCTCACTCTGAGAGGCCCAGGAACGGCTGAATATTGTTCTAGTGGTGGGGAGCTGGGGCAGTGGGGAGCTTGGTGGTGGTGGTGGTGATGGTGGTGGGGAAGAAAAAAAAAAATCCCTATGCAACCAGAGAAATGAACTTGATGCTCTCAAGGGAGGAGGAGTGGGGGGTGGGGGGACGATCGCAATTCCTTGCTCCTGACAATCAAAATTAGATTGGCCAGCACTGTGTCAACACTTGCCTCAGTTAAGGCATGACAGGAGAGGGAGGGAGGACGCCCTCCGTGGGTGTTTGAGAGTTTGCCATGTGAACTATGGAGACCCCACAGAGCCTTTCACTGACTGCTCAAGTCGCTCAAAGAAACGCACAAGCGCTTCTCATTGGCTGGCGCTGCAGCTGATGGCATTTCTTTCCTGAGATATATGTCGGCTGCATCATTTAAGATGTACTTATTACTATTTTTACAATATACGTGGGATTATTGTGACATTCAGTAAAAATATCCTTACATCAGAAGTCAAAAAGGAGGAAGGAAAATATGTTTTTCTAGCATATTTTTTTAGTACATTCAAGTGTTCTGAATACATATAAATGTACAGAATAAAAAAGAGATTAAGCTTAAGTGCAAGACTGAAAGAAGTCCTTCATTTCCCAGTATGAAACAAAGAGCCTCCATCTGTTGTCATTTTCCTGCACATCAAGGCGAAGGGAAGTGAAGACTGAGCTGATCCAAGGTTGTGTTTTTTGGATGTTTGATCAGTGACCTGGATTATTTTGGTGTATCTAGCGTTGCCACATTAGAGACAGAGAGAGTGCAGCTGTGTCCTCGTATGACCTTCCTGTTTTTTTTCACCAACCCCCCCCTCCTAAAAAAAATAAAAAGACGTCTCAAGAGAGCAGCCAACAACTCTGTCAGCGTTTCTCATCACAGAAGCAAAGCACTCTCATGTTATTCACTGTTTGTATTCATTTTTAATAGTTTGTTGTGTTATTTCTTTTACATTCAGAGTTGATGGACAAAGGTTTTAAA
>CAEFZY010071876.1:0-10846 GCA_903066815.1 Brachyrhaphis roseni
CCAGTGTTTTGTACCTGTGGCACATCTAAAAACTGCAGGACAGCGGCCCTTGAGGACTGGAGTTTGACACCCCTGCCTTAGATCTTTCAATTCGTAGCTCCACTGTTTTGAAGTCATTTTCTTCCACTTGCCTCTTTACATTGAAGCTTGAATGTGGCTTAACTGTGCCTGTTTTTTTTTTTTTTTAGAAACCATGAGTGTTCATTTCTTGTTGACTTCTTCTCTGCTTCGGGATTTAAGTGGAGACAAATATGTCTTAGTGACATTTGAAACACAAGGAAGGTGTTTGTGTGTCATATTACCTGAATCAAAAAAATTAGAGACTTTATATTTAATTTTAGGACTTCAAACTTAACAGAAGAAAAAAAATTTTTGCCTGACAGATTGCTGCTCAGTTTATACGCAAGTCAGGTTTTTGTGTCAATTTGAATTGCTGCAGTGACTATAATTCAAGCATTATGACACAAAACAATCAGATTTTAAAGGATTAAATTATTTTAACCGGATGTTATTTGTAGCTCGCGTTTGTTTCGTAAGATGTGTTTACTTGCTTACTTCTTATGGGTCATTACAGGAATGATGCATATCTCCAGTGGTAAGCGGACAATAGATGTGGTAAACCTGGACAGGTGGAAACACAGAGACAACCACGTATGGACATGGTCAGACCTAATGGCTATTTAGAGAGCGCAATTAACCAAACTTTCTGTTTTTATACAGGCAAGATGCTCTTAGTGGCACACTCAATAGTTATTATTTGATGCATAATGATACCAAACAAGTCAAGACCAGGCACATTCGAGTTCACAAGAATGACACGGGAAAAGATTTTAATAATACGCTAAAAAAAAAACTTTAAAGAACAAATTCATGCTTCTAAAAGCACTTTATCGACTTTTTACACAGTTCCTTTATTTTGTTACTTCCCTTTTAAATTGAGTTTTAATTTAGCATAAGTGATTGGTCACTAAGTTACTGATCAGTCTTGTATCTATTGTGAATAGTAAAAAAAAAAGAAAAGCAACTTGTGAGAAGGAATGTTTTTGTTAAGACTTGATATATTGAGAATATATATACTTTAGAAAAATATTGTACATAATTTCTAAATAAGATGGTTGGGAAGACATAAAGTTGCTAACCATCTAATTATATACACTTTGACTAGTCACCCTGCTCCACCCACATTCTTTATTTCAGGTAAATCTCTATGGGGAGTTAGAGGGATTAACAAGAAGGCCTTAATCTGGAAAACTGCTGTCCAGGTTGTTGTCCCTAATTTACCCTCCGTGCTATTTTTGCAGAATCTTTTCACAAAGATTACTTATAATGCATCAACATTTCTAATTGGGTTGGTTTCAGAATGTCCTGTGTAAAAATGTTGAATCAAATCCATTTTGTTGTTGGACATGAAGTCTTGGATTACAGCAGGTAATCCAGTATCAGTAGTTTTCCATAAATAAAGCAGCGTAAATTCTCTGCACGAGTGAAAGTAAAATGTTGGGGGGTTTTTTTGTCGTTCTTGTTAATCCTCTTTTGCCTCTCAGTAATCTCCTTCAGCTGGCCTGATTTCTGATGGCGAGGCAGCTGCTGACCCCTACGATAGCGTTACATTTAACTACAACAGATTATTTAAAGAGTTGATTGTTGGAATTTTTTTCCCTCCCAATCGCAGGTCTTGACAAGCAGGCAGCTTTCTGCTGATTCACCAGCTGGATCACAGCTGCAGCGGGCAGCGTTTCCTACAAAAACACCGCCCTCGATCTTCCTGACAAGCCCAGTCTAATCTAATAAGTAATCGATGCCGCTAATAAGCGGGCCCGTCAGGCATCGGTCTGTCCACAGAATGGCTTCTGTTGGGTCAATAGATCCCAGGGTGGACTGAGATTAGTTGGACTTAAGTGTGCAGGAGGAGATTTATTCTCTGAAGTCGGCGCCTTGCCTCCGTCCTGCACGCAGCTGGTGGGGCGCTGATAGGGAAACCTGTTCCCCTCTGATAGTGCGTAGCTGAGGCATGAGGGCGCAGACGTGTGTGTGTGCCCTTTGGTGAAAAAAAAAAAAAAGATAAGAAAAATATGTCAACCTGAATATATCCTCATGAAGTGCGATTTTGTCACTCAGAAAAAAAAATTTTTTTTCTTTCTTCAACTGTCTGAAAAACTGAATCCATGTTCCAAAATAAAAACGGGCGATGCAACAACAATAATACACCACATAAAAAAGACGCACAGCAGCTGCTCTCAAATGTTAATGAGCGTCAATCACATTTCTCCCTGCACTATTATTTGATCGTTACATCATTTGTTTATTATGTAATTGTTCCTGATTGGCTTTAAAGGAGCGGAGCCGACAGACATATTCCAGTCACCGGTTGTTGTAACTCTCAAGTAAATCAGCTTTAATATTACATTATGACCCAAAATAAAAACAAAAAATATAGGCACCACAATATATATCGTTGCACGTTGCTCATCATAATCCTGTTCCTGCAGCATGATTTGCCCCTTGGTGACTCACTCGCTCTAAATCCACCTCTGCATTTTCGCGTCATATGTTGGGCCCTTCACTATACCGCTCTGAATGCAGATTTCACGGCTCAATGTGTGAAGAATGGAGAGTTTCTCAAGTAAAAAAAAAAAAATAGCTCCTTGCAGCTGCCAAAGGATGTAAGAAGAAATACATGTTTTCTCTTTCATTATAAAGACGTCTCTCGAATTAGGGATTTGCTGAGGTTTGCAGCACAGTTTAGAAACTTTCTTGTGGAATTCAAAAGAGAGATTTTTAAAAGCTGGATTTTGAGCTCAACGTAATCAATTCAAAAGAAGGAAATTGCAGGTTGTCACTGCAACTGCACTCGGAAGCAGAAGCCGGTAATTGTATTTCAGTAAATACAGTTGACATCCTCAACGATTTAAGCCAGCATTAATTGTGAGGGTTGCACTGCTCGTTGCATAGAGAAGTCTCTCATAATTAGTTATAAATGCAGTTTGAATGACCAGCTGTGACTTGCTGTCAGCAGTGGACTGCAGAAAGAATTAGCCATCCAAGAGTTTCACCGTCGATCAAAAAAAAACTGCTACAGTACCTTACCAGAAGGATCCCACCCTTTTTTTTTTCTCTACAGCTGCAAACTTGAGTAGGCTATATATTATTTGGACTTTGTAACAACACAGAATTACGCATAAATCTGCAGAGATAATGTCAAAGTGTCAAGGAAGGTGATAAGGAAACAGCATCAGCAGACAGTTCAAGTTAAGTTTCTCCTTGGTGGATTTTATTTTCCCAACATCTTGGGATTATGACATTTTAACCTCCCAGTGGCCAAAATCTGACTGGGTTCACACATAATTGGAGACGCAGCTGCATTTCATTAGTCTGTACCTGTAGAAAATAGGTCAATCCAAACGACAAGTAAACAAGCTCATTTAGTTCACAACTAAATGATTTGCAAAATCAAATATTTAATAAAAAGGTTACCTTAAAGAAAATAAACAATACAATACAAATCAGAAAACCCTGCATTTGTTTTTTACCAATGGATGCAATCAGTGACATCATACACTAATTTAAACAGGCTGCCCACACACCTGTCCTGACTGTAGGCTCTGACAATGGTGAGTATAAAAGAAACAAACAGAAGTAATTTGGACTAAATTTATTATGTAACAGAAGAAACATTCAAATAAATGTAATGGTTCAGCAGTGTTAGCTTTACAAAACATATGCATGGATGTAAACTGCAGCATAAAGCCACCACAAACGAAACCGGGACAATAAAGTGAAGCAACAATGTTGGCCACAAGTTGAAGCATTGTGGCCAACCGTAGAAAGATGAAACAAGTTAGAAATCAGTTTACGGGGCAAGTGGTAAATAAATACAATCATAACCGCTTTGTCACAGGGGATAAAATGATGAGTGGTTTCCAATTTAAGAGCTAAAAACTTGAAGAAGTATGCATTTAGTTCATATTTCCATTTATTATTATTATTAGGCTGGTGTCAAAACCTGCCAAAATCCACATGAGCACCGTCTGTATTTGTTCAGCATTTTCAAGCGGATTTTTCTGTGAGCTGTCAAAATATGTCGGCAGCCTTCAGCAGACATGTGAGTGTGTGACTGGTGCTTCTGATCAAAGGCCAAAATTAGATCCCTCAAGGCTCAGCGGGCTAAGTAGGGAACAACAAAGGCAAGAGGGGAAAAGAAGTCCAATGTTGGTGGTGAGGAGGAGAACATGGTGTTAACATTGGTTTAATTGACTGTCTGGTGGTTATAAAAATGCCTGTCGATCAGGGCTGTGTTATTGATCTATTGAACCTGTGAACAGTGACAGCGGACAGACGTGTTTGATTCCCAATAGGGGTTAAAGGAGCAGAGGAGCCTGTACTTGTTTTCATCCTCTGCATCTATTTATGGTCCAAATATTGATACAAGGCAGAGCACTGAGTATTACTAGATGTATTTAGTATTAAATTAACAAAAGCTAATCAGAAGAAATCTGGTGTACTCCTTATTATTTTGCAGTTAACAGTTGAAAATATCTAAATGGACATGGTGAGGCAGAGGAGTGAAGTGTTTGCTTAAAAATAGTCCAACTGGCTTGGCAATAATTTCCTGAATAAACACAAATGTAAGGATCAAACTGAACTCTGTTTTATTTCTCTGAGACAACTCTGAGAAAATAGACAACTATTTTCAATGAATAACAGTCAACATTCTTTCAACATCTATTTTTCAGTGTCTGCACAATAATTACAGCAGTTTTACTAAATGTTTTGATAATTTTTGAGAATCCATCTACGCAAATGGCATCCATATATAGGGTCATTTAACTACATTTTTAATGAGCGGCCGTTAAAGTTGAGTACTACCAGAATTGCAAAGGCAAGAAATCAAATAAGTTAAACGTACCTGGCGGCATGAAGTAAGCTAAAATGTCTCCAGTATCAACACAACACAATTCAAAGAAATTCAAGAATGGACAAGAAATAAAGTGACAACTATTAATCTGAACAGGGGTTACAAAGCTGCTTCTGAAAAACAGCAGCAAATAATCCACCTTAAAAAAAAAAAATCCCAGAAAAAAAGATCTTGATATTTTTTTGGCGCACTCTGGTGAAATTCTGAAAGACTCAGTCACATTTAAGGATCTCTGCTGGGTCTTAAGTAAAACATGTACAGCAAATACTGCTGTATTAAAATACTGCGACTAAAGTTCTCCACAGTGAGGTAAAGTACTCATTTAGACTTTTTGATGATTTCTTAAAGGTAATTATTTTCGCCCAGGTAGAGGCAACCAGCAATTTTTTCTGCAATAACTAAAATCCTTATTTAAAAGCTGCATTTTGTATTTACTCATCTGACATTAAAATGTCTGACAACAGAAAACACTCAAATGTGACTAAGCGGCAAAAACAGAAGAAATCTGTAGTACTTTTTTACACTGCGGCATGTGTTCAAAAGACATCAAGTCGGCTCATCGTTTGACTCCTGTTCTTCCACCCTTGTTAGTATTTTTAGCCAGCCATGCATCAGGTGACCTTTACACTTGGAGAAACCTCCTCCTCTGCAGTTATGTCACTTAAAGGTCATCTGTCTCAGAGAGTTCTGTGTTTCATGGTAAAAGAGGAATGTGTTCAGAGGAACTTTTCAGACCACCTGTCGCTCTGTCGTCATCAACCCGATGTGACGCATCAGTGTTCAACAAATATTTACAGCTCGGCCAGCGCTTCGCCACGAACCTCAGGCTTGTGTTCGTAGATCTGATGCTGAGCAGAAAACGTGAGAAGACGAGGGCTGAGTTATTAATCACGTTTATAAGTAAAAAAATAATAATATTTGAGCATTTCTGTCAGCAGAGCAGCCTTTTGAAATAGAGAGCGATATCAAAACTGGCAAGGCTCTTCTTCGAGCTGTTAAATCTTTCATCTCAAAAAGCATCTCATCTAATCTGCCGCTTGAACTCAATCCAGCTGAAATGATGAAGGAGATGCTGTCGTGTTGCACTCAACAGTTTTAATTTTACTACCATTTGGAAAACGATTATAATCCTTGCAGTGTTCTTACGTCAACATTTACTATGGAACATTTAGCAAAGATTAATGAAACGAAGCTACAGACATTTACCTGGGGGTAAGATGCATTCCTGAACAAACAGACACTTGTTAACAGGAGAATTACCTGCTTTTTACCTGGTCATTAGTTGCATTAATGACCAAGTAGGATGCCTAATGATTAATCTGCGCAGTGCAACTCAAGCCTGTGAGAGAATATCAAGCTCTGTTACATCTGCTTGGCCACTAACGCTCTAAAAGTCTGATATATGACTGTAAGCACCTTCTAATTAGTGTTATAGCAAGGAAATATGAAATGCAGAGAAGTTAAGCTCCAAAAATGTAAATACAAATCATAAATTTGGAGATACAGCATGATTATGATTTACTCGATTTATTATTTGCACCTGCTCAATGTTACTTTAATGCCCACACGTTTTCTTGTGCACCTGTAAAGCAGCAGCAATAACAAAAAGCTTTGCCTGGGAAGTTTGTGCAACGTTTCTTTATTGCAGTCTTCATAAAAACAAAACCTTTTGAGTAATGAGAGCCATGGGCCTCACTGTGCTTCGTGTTTAACAACACTGCTGCTGGAACACTGCAAAGATGCGGCGTGACCAACTTGAATGGGCAGTGGGAGTTGTCATCAACTTTCTCTCATCGCTGTATTGATGTCCTGCAGCAATTTCCCTCGCCAGGGATTTTAGACCGGAGTGTCTCTCGGCAGAAATCCTGCACAGCCACAGAGTTTTGCTTCAACATTAAAAAGGGGAAATGCAGAATCCCAGTGTAAAAATAACTGCATTTCATTTTTTTTTTTTTTTACAAGCCTCAGTAATCAAGCAAAGATCAGTGTACTTTTTCAGACTTTACATGAACGGTGGGAACATGTACACTTCACAATCCACATTTTTGAATTTACAAATTCTAAGTTGAACTAAGCTGAGCCAGATGGAGTTTACAGGATAAAAAGATACTGTCCACTTTAGATTAATGGAAAAATATTTACCTCGTCCTTTAATTTGAACTCTGCTTGTTAATTTATGACTTTAATTGCATATATGTGATATTCTGCATATGTGATGAGCAGAAATATCAACAAGTCACAGGAAGGGAGATATTAAACATGTTAGCATTAGCTTAGCACTTCAGAACTGTTCAAACAGGAAGGAATGTTAACCAAAGAAAGCATAATAGAACTGCAACAAAACTAAAGTTTTAATGCTTTGAAGTTTCCTCTTTTTATTTACAATTGTTTTTATTCCCTTGTTTCTTGTTTTATTACAAATATGTGTCAATTTCAGTGAGGAAACGTCTCATTTGGATTCCATCCATCCATTTTTGCTTTGTTTCTTCTCTCCTTCCTTCCATCCTTTCTTGATGATGGAAAATATGAGTTGTTGCCTTGAAATGCATCTTCAAGTGTGTCTCCATTTATTGTCTTTTTTATACAGTGTATGTTAACAGCTGCTTTCAACAATAAAAATATTAAAGTATTTCACTTTATCATCCTGACTCACTTTCCCTTGCAAAAGCAGGTCATATGTGACCTTTGATCTTATTAGGAAACCAAAAGAAAAGTGAATAAACTCTTAAGAAATAACATCACTTGCACTGAAATATATCAATAACCTTTCCATTCAAAACAACAACAAAAAATAGTATTTAAAAAACGCTCTGAGTCATCCAGGCAGATGTCATTCAACATGCCATGTTGTTTGCTCCATGAATTTGAAAAATATCAACGTACACAGAGGAGACACAGGACGTTGTTACAAAAGCATGAAGGATGGAAACACATGAGCACATTTTGTTGAAGGATTAGGACAGCCGCTCTTGACTTCAAAAGAAAATAGAAATTATCCTTTTTAATATCAAAATAACTCCACTGATGCTTGCCAGCACCGACAGTCTAAGCTTTGCCTGAAGGATGTGGCTTCAGCTGAGCAACATGCACACATTCTGCCAAATGGAAGAAAAAATACATCTCTGCCTCTCTGCATAAGAACAGCAACACTTATTAAATGTTGGAAACGCGACAAACTTGGATGTTCCCATCAGCTTCCTTCGTAGAGTATATGTAAAAAATAAATAAATTGATAAATACAGAAGCTTCTCGTTGAACTTGTTTGAAAACTAAAATATATCTGAAAATACATTCGACCTACTTGTCTAATCAGGCTGGAAACAACTCCAGCAGAGGAAGCAGACATCTGTCAGAGGAGAAAAACAGATGTTAGAGTTTTACCATCCTCTATTTCTACATCCCTTTCCTCATTTGTTTATTTCCTCCACTATCCTCGTTCTGAACCAGAAATCCGTCACCAGCATCAACGTAAAGCACAGTCCACGCTTTAATTGTGCTGAAATCAATACCCATTTAGTCCGATGTGAATGTTAACAGCAGAAAAAGAAAACCCTTAAAAGTAATTCACCCGTATGCTGCCAATGGCGATTGATATTGACTTAGCATGTCTTACGTAATATCTGTAGAGGAATCCGTCTCTCGCTGTGGTGTTTGTTAAACTCCTAGATAGAGGATTGTCAGACTGCCAGTGTACAGATGAGTAATACAGCACAGCTCAAAGCATGGAGGATGAAATCACCTGTGAATCGTTGTGTACAGAACATTTTTTCCCCCCCACCAGTCATTGCTTTGAATCAGATATGACACACAAAGACTTCTGTTTTTTATTTTTTTTTTACTGTTTTATCTTTACACCACAGTCGTCTCTGAGCTTGCATCGACTTCTTGAAGGGCTGTTCTAAACTGAACCCTTGATGGTCGGATCCTTCAGGTTCTTTCCCATTTTTTGGCTTTAGATTGGGCCGGCTAACAAAAGCTTCTCTTGATTATTTTAAATATTGACAAAATTACTTCTAGGTAATGAGAAAGGGAGGAGGAACTTGCCTTTGCTCGTTTGTTTAGCCCTAAAGTCTTGAAAGTATTTTGTATTCTTGTGTGTTTACAGTAGGAGCCCTATGGAGAATGTCAGTGTGACACTAATAAATGAAAACTGAATTATTTATTAGACTCAGGTTGAGCTATGAATGACGGATCCACAGCTCTGTTGTTGTTGAACACGCCTGTTAAAATGACGAGACTTTATTTCCAAACTCTTTCCACATTTAATACAACATGTAACCTGTAATTTTCAGAGGTACATCCACTGCAGGCAGGTCACCGAGTACAGCAGATGGAAAAGAACCAGAATCAGATCTACATTTCAGTCAGAAACATATTTATCCTTGTACTGTATTTATTTTTTTATTTTATTTTTTACCACAGCCAATCAATTTGCATCTTCGTGTGGAAACGTAGAAATCTGTTCCACAAAAGCAGGGAAACTCAAACAAAACTGAGTAAATATTTGCTTTGGTTGAAATAATAATACTTCTCCTTTCTTTCTGTGAAAATTAAGTTCATTCAAGCCGTTTGAAGGGATCGGAGCGACACTGGTTGCCTCTCTTAGCTGAAATGTTGGCAGTCAGCACTTAAAGGATCATTTTAAATCCATAAGTGACCCAAATATTTTCCTTTTTTTTGTTTGTTTCTATTTGATCCATTTCATTTAAAAAAATAAATAAATACTTGGGCAATGTAACGTTCAATGTAAGATTGTATTTCTCCATCAGGGACAAAAATATGAGCGTTTTATATCAAGCAAAGTAGTCTTGATATAATGCTTATTTGCATTTGCTCTGGTTTTGAGGGATTAGAATGACTTGTGTGATCTCAGAAAGCCAAAAAGGATTATAAAAATAAACCATTTATTTTATTCTACCCCTTACTCACACTAAGCATGTCTAGATTACTTCAGATTACCATTCAGATAAGAAATGAAACTGTTTGCTTTCAAGAATACTCACCCGCATGTGCTCTTAAAAATTTATTTAAATATTGGTGACAATTGCTGAACAGTTAGTGGATTGGTTTTAGCTATAAAACCAATGTAATATGAAGATAACCAAACACTGCCAACTGTACTGTGCCATGAAAAAAAAAAGTCAAATACTTTTTGATGCCCACTTTTTTATGTTTTTGACCATTTTCCTTTGTTTTTCGTTTAAAATATCATCTGGGACATTCCTGATGTGGCCGTTAATGGATCAGGAAAGAAACGACATGCCTGCGTTTGGGCACAAACCTTTATCGATTCCTCAACCAAAGCGGTGCTGAAGTTTACTTTTAAATCTCTTTAAAGGACAAACTGGACGATTTAAAGACCAGAAAAGAACAGGAGTTGTCTCTGCCTTTCTCAACAGAACAATAAGCACGTCTTGCTCCATTTCCGCTCGCAAAGCTGTCAGTGCACTTACTCCTATAAAGCCTCCTCAAGATGTTTTATGCTTCTCTCGAAACACTTTCTGTCCACAGTGACTCAGACATACAAGTCTTACCTTATTTTTACTTCCTCGCCCTGCCATCCTGTCCCTTTGGGACAAAAGTCATCAATCGTCCAAAAGAAAGCTCAACTAGCTCACAAACACATATTCTAATGAAATTTAACTTAAATTCAGATTTTTTTTTTGTATGTGAGTCACACTTTTGACATTATAAGCCTTAAAACTTTATGAACATTACACATTTTCTTTCTCCTTTTCCCCAAAACAAAAGAAGAAAAATACATGTTAAGGCTACATCCATCCATTTTCTTTACACCTTTGTCCCTAATGGGGTCGGGAGGTGATGGTGTCTATCTCCAGCTTCGTTTTGGGCGAGAGGCGGGGTTCACCCTGGACAGGTCGCCAGTCTGTCGCAGGGCAACACAGAGACAAACAGGACAAACAACCATGC
>CAEFZY010071880.1:0-37464 GCA_903066815.1 Brachyrhaphis roseni
CCATGTTGGGACGTGGTGGCCATCCACCACCAATCCACTACTGCGTCCATCTGGACCATCCAGGGTTGCACAGCAGTTATCAGTGAACAAGTCTGTTTGAAAATAAATCTTCATGTTCGGCTAGGCCCACTGCGACCATTTCTGCTTGTGAGCTCTGGTTAATAGTAGGTTAATGCACTGCAAGCCTCTGGAGGATCCTCCACCTTGAGGCTCCAGCAGCTTCAAATAACTGTTTGCTGCTTTGTAAGGGCATTTTAACAGCTGCTCTCTTAATCTGATGAATTTGTCTAACAGAAACCTTCCTCATTATGCCTTCATCTGTACAAACCTATCTTTGTTCTGAATCAGCCACAAATCTCTTCACACTATGATAACGCTTCAATTTTCATTAAATATTTAATGTTTTCATATCTTGTCATACGGCACTACAATATCTGATGATTTTCGTCAGCAGAGAGATCCTTTCTCTTTCCCATTTTGCTTGAAACCTGAGGCCTGCTTAATAATATGGAACATCCTTCTTCAGTAGATTTCCTTTAATTGAGCTCACCAGACAAACTAATCAACCCAGCTCTCTGAAATTAATTATAGTGATTCAAAGAGCCCTGACACACAATACTATCTATACATTTAATAGCACAACAACAAATATAATCTTTATGACAATTAAATCCAATTAGCATAATAATTTGGAACACAGTGTATAGTGTTTAATTGGTAATTAATGAAGAATCAGAGTTACTGCTAACCCAAACTCAAATGTAACACGGCGCTCAGTTGCTGGAATCAGCAGTTTACCGAACAGCAGCTTTGTTGTTTTTGTCCGTTGAGTCTGTGTACTTTTGTATCAAACTAAATGACGACTCGGGAGTATGTTCAGTGTCATGGAAATTTTTAACATCTGCAGTTTCACACGGACTGTTTGAGTTGTTCAAAGGCTCAACAGCAAACAGGTCTGCAAACCTTGAGTTGTTTCCCTGCCTTTGAACTGCAGGTTTCCTCTGTATTTAGAACCAGTGAAGGTGTGGAAAAGCTTCACAATAAATTAACCCTTTATCACAACAATAGCAGAATCTTACACAGAATTATTAAAAAAAAATCGAATCTTTTATTTGAAGTACATTTGTTTAGAAGGGTAAAATCCACATTAAGCAATAATTGTTTCAAAACCACTCTTGTTCAACCTTCAACAATTCCAATAAAGTAAATTTAGCTAAAAGATTTTTAAAACCTGTTTTACTGTTATGTGTTCATTTTTATCATCAAGATTTCAGCTTCCCCTGGGTCTAAATAGGACATGAGACAAGTTGCCATTCCTCTTATCCACCCTTAAAAATGGGAAAGAGAAGTGAACATACCATTCAAATAAGTCAGATGTGTTTTGATCTTCACAGGTTCTGATATAATCTGTAAGAAAATAACTATATAAGGACTTAAAACATTTAAAACAGCTAGAACTGTGATAACAATTCTGGGTGAGAAGCAGTGTTTATTTTGCCACCACGCACAGTGAGGAGGATGGCAACGCAAGAAAACCAAGTCTACAAAGCTCAATGTTGGACAACTTTATCAAATATTGGACCTTTTAAACACCATTTAGATTACAACATAAAATCCACAAATACTTGAATCCCCCTCTAAAAGTGCTTATAAAGGTCTATTTTAGTAGTTCAAACACTAAATAGATCTTAATATGCATTAATACGCACACTAGAAACCATCTTAGCACTACCAAAGAAGCTAACATCTACAGTCTTTCTCATCTTCACTGAAACGGTTTTAGCCAATCAGCTCCAAGGAAAATGAATGGCGCTCCTCGATTGGCTGCTTTCCAAACGCCAGCATGTCAACTAGCATTGCGTCTAGGTGTTGCAGCTTTGTGAGCTGCATTTTCTTTTCAGTATTTTAGAAAAAAAATCACAAATAGACAAATTTCTGACCCACAATTTGGAGCTGCATTTCACATAAAAATCCAGGAATACAGAAAAGAAAATAGGCAAGGATCCACTGTAATTCTTTGATACCAAGAAGATGCCTTTTTCTGTCCTCCGATCATGAACGTAAACGTGGATTTTCCTAAACTCTGTTTGGCTTTTAGCTGGAACGTTGCACTAAGATTGAGCGGTTTGTCATCAAAAAGTCCAGGTGCAATCAACATGAAATAATGGATGAATATGTAACAAATAACCCCAAGCCCACTGCTAAGTACGGTAGAGGATCTATAATGCTGTACATTACAAAAAGGCATTCAGTGCCAGTTTATTTAGAGATTAGTAGAGGCAGTGAGTCATCTGCAGGTAAGACGATACAGGTGACAAGACGACCTAATGTGACAAAACAACTAGACTCCCGCCGGGACGTATCTGAGCCGGTTTCATGGTCTTACACACACACAGGCTCTATATACAGAAATGGCATAATTCTATGAAATATTTAAGATCATGTTGGGTAAAACCGCTCCAGGCTAATGTTGCTGCAACAAGTGAGCTTGTGTAAGTGTCACTTTCAAGGATCTCCTATGATGTGCAGGCCAATGCCGTAAACACACTTTAAAAAGACAAAGACTGCTTGACATTACCTGCTGTTGTGCCCGCTCTAGCTTCAAATGGAGGCAGTGTTTACACAGTTAACAATCCTCTGAATAGACCGACCCTGGAGTCTCACAGCTGGCCTGTTAACTACGGCAGCGTTTTCATTAGAAACCAGATCGGATAAATTAATTTCCATTGATTTTTGTCTTTTTTTTTTGTGTGTGTGTGTGTGTGTCTTTCATAGCTGAAGTATTAAAGCATAGCCACAACGACACCAACAAAAGCCCTGCACACAAGTGCTGTAATAGCTACTTAACAGATTAGCAGGCCAAGATATGGTGTGTGGTTGCTGTCAGAGAAAAGTCCGACTGTGTTTGTGAGAACGTGAGAGTGAGTCTGTTGAGGAAAGGATTAGAGCGGTGGCCAGTGCCGGCTGCTAATCCCCCACAGAGACAGAGCGGAGGCCGAGACTGTGACTAACTGGGCTGGATACTGGGAATGCTGTTATCACACCATCTTTGACCCTGGGAGGTGGACGGGTTTTATGAGCAGAGATATAAGGCAGCGCATACAGTTTTCAAATGGAAATTTATCAAACACAGTCAACAGACAGGACGGTGAAAAATAACTGTTTTATTGGAACATATATTTTAGGGAAACACTTGTAGTTGTTACTGCATACAAACAACGTAAAATCAAACAGGAAGTGATATTAATCATTATCTTTAATCTGGTAGCTAAAATAAATTAATGTTATGACTGTTTTGTTAAGATTTTATCCTAAAATGCTGTTATTTTTATTTATTTATTAGTATTGTATTATTTTTTATTTTTTTGGCTTAATCTTTTTTCTTGAAAAATATTTAGATTTCAGTGTTCCAAATCAAGAGACAATATTACTTATTTTAAGTTGTTATAACAGAAAAATAAATACTTTATTAAGATTTGTGTCTTTACACCAGTGTCAATTTTTGGCTACCATTTAACCCAGTATGTTCGAGTTTTTTTTAATTTTTATTTAAGTTTTAATTCACCAGGAAAATCCCGCTGAGATAAAAAAATCTCTTTTGCAAGAGAATCCTGGCCAAGACTGGCAGCAGCAGTTTGTCCTTTTTCATTTGTGCATTTGGATACTAAGTTACATTGCAGATATTGGAAATGTTATTTCTGTGAACAATTGGTTGTAAAAGGAAACATTTGTCAGGTCTTGAAGCATTTCTTCTTGTTTGTGGTCTGACTGGGATAATCCTGGCAAATCATGACTCAGTTGGTTTTAGTGTTACACTGATGAGGAGTGTTAGAGATGAAAGCGGTAGGAAAACAAATAAAACTTTGTCCTCTGTTTTGGTTTTTGAATGTGTGCATGTATTATTGGTAATCTGGAAATCAGTCAATGTGGATGAAAGTGAAAACATTTGCATTTGTTGTAGAGGTTGTAGCTGACTTTAAACTTTGTGACCAATGCAGGTATAAAATACGCTTTCTTTCTTAGCTGTTCAGTTTTGTGTGGTTATTATTTATTTGTATAAGAGGAAGAAACAATGCAATGTCTTGTATGACATCACAGACACACTAAATTGTTAGATTTTAAGCATCTTAGATTAGCAGTTAGCACTGTTAGCTAAGCATAAATCGCAGTTTCTCTTCCCTAAAGAAGTAGGTGAATTATTTTAATTTTTTTTAGCTTGGTAGAGCTGCAATCGACGTCTGAAGAAATTCACCGCTCCAGTCAGAGCTGGGAGGAGGGTCTTAACACTGTCACTCAACCTCATGTACTTGCTGCTAAATGTGCCAATGGGAGAGATGCAACTTACTGTTACAGGAAAACCATTTAGCTGCTGTCATTGGTGGCTACGCTAACTAGCTTAGCATTCACAACAAGATCTGCTGATGGAGGAAAAGCTGTAGCGATAGCACAGAGCAAGAAAGAGAGGGGGGAGTACAAGCAGCACAACATGAGATTGATTGACAGCCCCAAGACCCGCCTTCTGACTCTGATTGGTTGTTAGTATTGGGGAAAGCAATTTATTAAATTTATATATAAAAAAAAAAATGTCTCAAAGTTGCATACTGTTGCTTTAAGTGGTCCAATGTAAGATCTGTAGAATGTGCCATTTCTTTTTATGTGATTAATCATCAAAATAATCGATTTATAAATAATCTTAGCCCAAATGAATGGTCAGTACAGACTTTTGCACAGTCCTTCAGATTCTGTCATCGTTCTAGATTTGGTAGTGATGTCTTTTATAATCGTTTTGGGAGCATGTATACAGCACTGAGAGTGGGTGAAGGTCGTGCAGCAGGACATGCTGTACTTAGGGCAGAGATCTCAGTCTTCTACCATCACACATGAACAAACGCATACACACACGCTGCACCACTGCAGCGGCAACAACGAGGCCATTCTCACAGAGCAGACGGAGAGAAAGAGAGCGGGGCTCACAATGGCAGGAGTCACTGTGAGGGAGCGGAGAGGCGCGGTGAAGAATGGGAGATGGATGCAGCGAGGGTCGACTGTAGGCTGTGAATGACTGAGTGGAGAGATGGATGGAGGCAAGGCCGGACGGGGAGAGGAGGAGAGCAGAAGAGGAGTGGTTGTAGGAAAAAACCCCTGAAGGCTCAGGAGGGAAACTGGCCAGAAGAGAAGAGGAGGAAGAGATGAATGGAGAGAAAGAGGAGAGTGTAGGGCGAGTTAGGAGAGGAGGTCAAAACATTTTTCTTTATAACAGTGAGACCGCTACAGATTAAGGCCAACGTTCTCTAAGCGCTGCAGGCTGCAGCCTTTATCTACATCTTTATGTACTGCGGTCCTCGTTATGCTCATTCGTGTTCAAGTCAGCTGGAGACATAATGTAGGAACTGCAGCCTGTGATGAGGAGTTTGAGAATGTTTTGGTACGAGATAATGAGGCATCCCCTGATAAGCCAGCAGAGTGATTTGGGTTGTATTTACCCCAAATAATGTGGGTATTACAGGCAATTTTAATGGCTTTTTATCCATATAGTGGTATGTTTGTGACTTTAAGCTAAAGCATAAGTAATAAACACGTTAACTTTTATCAGAAGTTTTAATAAAGTTTTTTTTATTTGTAAGTAGTCCTTTTTGCAAAATAGAAGCTCTTTGTAAATGGGTTGATTTTTTTCTGTCTTTTTAGCCCCAACACAGTTAACTCTTTTCTTAAAATATTTTTAACAACATTTTACCTAAGATGTGTATTTTTATCATTTATTGCCACTTTTTATCTATAAAACTGTGATTAAATCAAACCCTGAATCTTTTTTTTCCCCAAAAAAACTAATGTTGAAATTGCTTATTTAAGTCATGTTGAAGTATTCTAGGCAGCTTTGTTCCAATAATTTGGTTTTCAAATAGCCTAAATGTTTGATATAGATATTCAAAGTACTAAGTTTCCTTTTAAATTGAAATAGGGTCCATTAGCTTCCCCCAGAAAAGGGTTAGGGTTGTTGTGTTTTTGAGTTAAAAAATGTTTAAAGTTGACAGGAAATTTGAAAATATCACTCGACAATTATGTATTATTGAAAGACTGAAAGATTAATACCTGAACACCAACTATAAAGTCTTAAAAAATGCAAACATTTTAAAAAGACTTAAATAAATGACCAATGCTTAGGGGGGCACAGGTAAAGCCTGGTGGCCCGCCAGGCTTATAATACACTGAGGGAAACTCTGGTCCAAGTAAGACTGTTCTTATTCATATTTGACACGATGCCCCAACTTGTTTTGGAAATAAAGCCAGTGTTGTCTGGTTCTGTTTAATGATTTACACAGACGCACCTTGAATAATGAACAATTGAAACCATTCAGTCCACAATATAAGCACTAAGATTTTTTTATGTCCTGGCTGCGATAAGTTTGTGCTAAAAGAATTTCGGGAGGAGAGTAAAAAGTATTTATTGCCTGGTTTATATTTATTGACATTATTTGATCTCAAACATCATGAGGCCTTTGTTGTTGCGATAAGAGTTTATGACCGTTCAGATCGTCGTTCAGGACTTTGAACTGTTTTTTTTCACTGTGTGAACTTTGCCTCACTGTCAGTAGGTTAGTTTTCCTCCTTATGGGTAAGAGAGAAACCAAACCAGACGCTGACACCAATCAGAGACTCAATGACTGCTTTATTACAGATGAATACACACACACACACACACACACACACACACACACGCCCACACGAACGCCCACACACACATACTGCTACAGTACGGTCCCTTGCTGCCAATAGAGATTCGATTGGACACCAGTAAACAGTGGGAATGCTCTGCTCTCTTTACTGGACATGTCAGATAGCTGACACAGTTTTACTTTACGTCATTGGATAACAGGTTCACCTAAAAACTCTCAACTTGGTGTGAACCTTCAGCACATCTGCTGTTTTTACTGTCTGAATGTGTAGTTTATACCCTATGCATGCCTGCATGTAAACATCGCATTACATAATCGTGGTAAATTTGCATGAGCAGGCAGACATCTTATCATTTTTGGCTTTCTAAAAAAACCTGTTTGCAAAGCAGGTCTGGAGAGCTGCTCTGAGTCAGCAGTCGGGCCAAACGTATTAAAGCAAACACAGGTGGTGTGCTTCTCAGCGCTCGTTTGAAAGGTCATTTGCCATAAAACATCAAAGGAACGAGGAGCAACTGGAGCAGAAAATAAGACCAAAAAAAGCAACTCGTTTATTTTACTCTTTCGATTTTTTTTGTCTCAGCTTGCAGAGGCAAAATGTTACAAAGCTGCTAATGCATAAACACCACATGACGCTAGGAACGGGTCCTGCAGGCAGAGCCGGAGATGTCAGTGACGGGCGCAGCGGCGCGTCGTGGTCAGCTGGATGTTTGCTGGCCGTTGACTCTGCAGTTAGAGGGTCATTGTTGTTGGCCAGCAGCGCCAGCAGTAGCCGCCTGGCACCCAGAGAGCGGCGGCCGAACGGAGGGGCGTGTGGTCCGAATCAACGGACAAGCTGCTGGAAGACAATGCTGGTTCTGACTGAAAGGTGTCAGAGTAAAAATGGTGTAGCAGTTTGTTGTTGTGTGTTGGGGGACCTGCAGAGCCACACACCAGACAGAGGGAAAAACTGTAAACCCTGAAGGACGCGGCCCGGTTCTTTCTTTCTGAGTAGTTCAGGAGTGGTTTGATTAGCCCAACTTTGAGTTTAATGCGTTGATTCGGCTTGTGAATTCTGCGGTTTAGCATCTGTGGGATTCAACATCTGGAGAATCATTGTGGCCCTCTATCAATGCCACTCACGGCAGCTGCCATCAGACATTTGTCGTAGCTGAGCATTGTCCGTCATTTTTGACTGATGGTGTCAAAAAAAATCCTGACATAATCTATTTTTATCGACAGAAATGTCTGATTGCTGGAGCCGTTGTCTCTGTTAGTGCTTGAATGACTGGGTCTGATTTTACCCAGTCGCTAACGTTGTAGGGCCATGCAATAAAATTTTTATTTTTATTACCAGCAATAAAAATGTTTTTAAGTTTCCTCTTGCTCCAACTTTAATTGGTCAATATTTAGAACCATGGCCACGATGGACCAAACTACAACCATGGCAGACTGCAGTCATAAAACACCGCAGATAGTTGACGTCATCGTCGTCCTTCTGTTCTCTGATTGTCCAGGTTAAAAATCAACCAGAGAAATCGTGTTCAATGGGAGAAAGCCTAGACGGAGCACTGAAGGGAGATGAGAATTGAGCAGAATTTGGTGGGAAGTCAATACGCAGGCTAGCCAAACATTTTCCTTCACGATTTTCTATTAGAGAGAAAAATTTCAGCTTTGGGTCCTGAGGGAGCAGAGCAGCTGTTAGACCAAACCTGAGTGTGTTTATGATATTCTGGAGTGGCTTTACGCCAGATTTAAGGAGATCGATACCTTTCAAAATGTTCCACTTTTGTCTTGTCAGTAGGCAGAGGATTTTCCCAAGAGTCTTTGGGATCTTCAAGATGTTTTTGGCAAATGTGAGATGGGACTTTGAGATCTTTTTGGTCTGCTGAGGTTTTGACCTTGCTTAAATCTTGAACTGTGACCTTCATCGAGACATGTGAAGCATTCGGTGCTTTAGTTGATGTTCCAAGAGCACTTCACTGCACTCTTGGAGTGATTGTGGCACTCCTGTGAAAGTTCACCACTATTTCACATTTTCTTGTGGATAATGTCTCTCATTGTGGTTCAGAAATGGCATTTTAACACTTTTTCCAGACCGATAAAAAGCCAGTCGCCCCTTCTGATCTCTTCCTGATTTTTTTAGATCAGGATTTTAACTTGCTTCATGTTGACAGAAAGATTACATTTTTATAGTTTTTTTGATTTTACATGTCAGACACGGAAAATTGAACCAACAAAATATGATTAATTAACCATTTAACAATAGGGGATAATTAGGAAAGCAGTTGTATTCTTAGACAGGACCAAAGGAAATTGGTTAAATGGCACATTTTGTAAGTGGTTAGGCATTGAACATGAGGCTAATTTGTGTGACATTATTATGGCATTAATATGAAAAAAGCTGCAGTTACTGAACATAAAGAAGACAGCCAGGAAGATGAGAAGACTGAAAGAAGCTGAAGAAATTCCCACACCCTTAAAAACTTCTCTCATATTCATACCACCCACACACACACACACACACACACACACACACCCCCACACACACAGATAGCTGCACCCTACTCGTACAGCTCATTTAATGCAACCATCTCTTCTGAAAGCGAGCCCGCCTGGTCACACGAATCTGGCAGCTGCGTTTGTGCAGTGACAAAGCTGGTGGCTGCGGGGGGAAACCGTGCTGCGGAGCGGCTCTGGATTAGAGCCTGTGAGGCCCGTGGTGGTCGGAGCGGGAGCCAAGCCGAGGTATCGATGACATGGGAGCGCACTCACTAAAGCCGCGGTATCAGAGCAGGAAAATCGAAGGCATACAAAGGATTTGATGCTTTATATTTTTTTTTTTACCTAAATGAAGTGTTGTTGAAATCCAGTCTCCACTTGAGATAGTTTCTTTATTTGTATTTTTTGGCACTTATTGTTTGTGTGCATGCATCATAACTTGAGTGAAGCTCACACATGGAGGGAGACAAAGACGTGTGGTGTGTCCTGCCAGGAAAAGGACCAAAGCTTTCCCTCCAGTCATCTCTCTTTACTTCGTGACGTTGGCATCTTTTCATCCGTGCATTTCATCTTTCTCACACAGATTGTGTCTTTTCTTACCGCCATCCCTCCTCTCATTTTTACTTTCTTATCTGTTTTTTTTTACCTTTACTTTGTGCTCCTTTCTCCTAATATTCAAATGTTCCTTTTTGGCTCCTTCTTTCTGTAGCTCCCATCCCCCATCCTTCATCTCACACCATCACTGTTGCTGCTGCTTCATCCTGTCGTTTTGTTCAGTCACCATCCCTCTCTGAGTGACTCCTTGTTTTTATAAGCTCTGCTCAGTCAAGCTTAGCCAGCATCTCCTCCCATCTCTGTTTCGTGGGGTGCTGTGAGTGTCGTCAGGCTGACAACAGCTGCAACAGCGGACAGGAAGTGAGGGGGCTGATGATGATGATGATGGTGGAGGGGTCCCTTTTTTTTTCTTTCTCTAAATCCTGTCTGCGGTGTTCTTCACGGACCTCCTCTAGTGCCTGATGATTTCTCATAAACCAGAGTAAAATTGTAACGTTTCATGATACTTAAGTTCATTTCAAACTCTGGTTATGGCACAAATATAGACTGACTGATCTACTATAGATCTACTATAGATCAGTCATTTAGGGGGAAAAACAGGTTGTATTTCTCTTAATACCGGACATGTAAATATCTGGCATATTGACGTGGAGGTTAAACAAAAACAACGGAAAATGTCAAGGGGAAAACCTGCGGCGTGTCCCTCTGACCAGGACATCGGGACACGGGGAAAGGAAAGCAGAGGATTGGATCCTCATAGGGGCATGAGGGCGCTCAGGCCTCAGCCGCCTCCTTTCCTCCCAGTCACGGTCTCGGTTTGTGACCTCTACACCTTGTTACCATAACAACAAGTGAATGACACAGCAGTCTGGACTGGACCTTTTTCCTAAACAACACAACTCAAATGTGAAAACGAACTGCTTTAGTGGAAGTTAACCACCGCGATTTGGGTTAAGACTGAGCGGCGTTGTGCCGTTTGGTGGTGCAGACATTTGCATGCATCTACTTCCTCCTTACTCCGACATGAATAGAAGTGGGAGCGCCCATCACCTTTCCAAGATGAAGTGTTCAACTTGGCTTTCTTCTAAGAAGCTCAAAACGAATAAAAAAAAATGGAGATTGGATTGAAAAAGTTAATTTTGTGCAGGGAGTATTTTGGTGTTGGAATGAATCAGAATTCCTTTGTGTTTGTATCCTTTCATTAATGGATGGATTTTCATTCAGGTTTATTCTAATCTTTAATTTTGACTGTGTTTATGCTGCTTGTTCTGTGTTTCAGTGGCCCAGCCAGAGTCCTGAATATTAATATTAGAAACACTCACTGAATGCTGAAACAAACAGCTACTTATTGACATTTTAACACTTTAATGGGTCTTAGCAATACACTCTTGCACAACCGGCCCTTTAGGAACATTCAGATTTTTGATACGGCCCAGAATGAAAATGAGTTGGACAGCCCTCCAATAGAGCGACAGGAAATAAAACATTCAAGTGAGGTAAAACGACATTTGTTAGGCCTTTGTAAACATATTTCTGCAACAGGCTTGTCGAAGATGTTCCAGTTTGGATTGTCATCATCACTCCTCAAACAACACCCATCCACCTGCAGCTCTGGATCAGCTGATCCCTGACGGAAAATCTCTCCGCTGACAGCTCAGCGGGCCACGCCCAGAGCTCCAGCTGACGCCGCTGACATTGTTTATTTAAGGCGAGGCCTCGCAGAGAGACGGAGAGAGGAAGAGGGTGGCACTGTGCCTAGCCTGCTCAGAGATGAAGTGGATATTTGTAGAGCTATGGTTAATCATTGAAGTCGGCTAAAAAAGCACATTTTAAGCTATTTGTCGCTTATGTTTTCATTGTGCATCATGAGTTTTTGTAAACTTGTTCAGAACTGGCATGATTTGTTGGGTTTTTTTGGTAATAAACCCTTTTCTGGTCACACTCAGTCGTCCTCTATCTGCATTCCTTTGCTGTGAGAAGTGTGTGTGGGCCAGGAGTTACTGTGTCACCTGTTCCCAAAGCACTGACTAACCAGCGCAGGGGATTATTAGTGAGATTAAAGTTCAAGTAGTCAATGGTCCATGGGTGTTTGAACATTTCTCAACCCTCAGACAGGGTCAGAGTCCAAGGATTTAGGGAGGAGCGGCGGTGGTGGCAGCAGCAGCAGGAAAGGCAAACAACCCGCTCTGCTCTGCTCCCTGAGGCTGCAGAGTTTCTGATAGCTGATCAATACATGCAGTCATGTGGAAAAGTGAGGGCACCTCCATAGACATGAAAGACATGCTCCCATACTGATGTCTAATCTCTGAATCAGCCCTAGCTAAACTAAAACTGCCTACTTCTACTAATACTCGCCAAATCATTTTTCTGCAGCTGCTTTCCCGACAATTAGGGATGCACCGCTGTGAAAATTTAGGCAGACATCGATATCCGATATAGATATTGCTGCTATGGTCGATAAACAATATTTACAGACATTGTATCTATTTCATTACCTTTTTTAAACCTTAAAAAAACGAACACTTTCATTCATTCAACCATTATTTAATCAGGAAACCAATTAAGAACTGATTCTTATTTACAATAACAACCTAACAGGGAAGGGAAACATGTAGTGGGACAAACAGCAACATCACCATGTCGTTGACTTCACTTCCTGGTGCTACATCACTATCACATGACCAAACAAATGACCAACCTCTTCTTCCTACTCTAAAAAGCAAACAGCAACAAGAAGAAAGTAAACATTGGTTGTTAATATCAGCCCAGTTTTATTCATCCGACCGAAAAGATATGCTAAAAAACTACTGATATCGGCGGATACCGATGTTAGCTACGATGTATTGTGCATCCCTACAGTTTGCAGAGTTTTCCTTTGAATGTGGGAGATTTCTGTGCCTCCAGTTTCAGTCTTGCTGTGGAGTCTGTGGGGGATCGCAGCATTTGTAGAAATCATCCACGTTAATCCAGAACCAGTCTGAACTGATCACTTCAGTGTGCAGTAAGTTTACTACTTACTGTACACAAAATATCAATAACTCAAAGACCTGCCTGAACTGGTTCTCTATGCCAGTAATATATATTTAGTGATACCAGCTGCCTAAAAGGTTGTAGGAGGGCATTAAAATTTTCTGGTAAAGTAATTAAGAAACTAAAACTAAACTGTTTCATTGGTAAAACAAGAGATGCAGGCAAATGTAACTTTTTTTTTTTTTGGTTGAGATGGAATTAAATGTATTTTCTTTCCCCCCTTAGCTACCTAGCAAGCTAGCTGCTTAAAGTTAGCTAGCTAGCTAGCTAACTCACGTTTTTAATAAACCCAAATTAGCCTTTAATTATTTGCTAGTCATGTTTTATTACCAACAGGATTGCATTTCTTACTAATATCAAGTAGCACTAAATAATATTGTGATTTAATGTTAGCTTTAAGGTTTACCAGCAATCACACTACATGTGCTGTATATGTGGTTAGCAACACATGTTTTTTAGGGATTTCAAAAACTACATTTCTCGTTATTTCTCTCTCCCTACTTTGAGGTAACATTTCCAACAACGCTCATAGTGCATTGTTTAAAAGCCACGCTTTCCCCCAGGTTGTTTTTTTCTTTTTGTCTTGTTTTCTCTTCCTCTTTCCTCTTGGAGGCTTTATTTCTACGTTTTAAAGCCGTCAGCTGAGCCAACCTGGAAGAAACGCCATCAGGAGGGAAAACCTGAGGGTGAATGATTGAACATGTGCAGGTGGTGTTTACTAGCAGCACGGAGACAATCTATGGGCAGCAGATGATGATATTTACTTACATCACAGAGCCACAGTGGGAGATAAGTCATTCAATTTATGTTTCCATTCAGTTTGTTTCTGCTGCTCCGTTTTCCTTCCCTACATTTACTTTTTCTTTTTTTTTTGTTACCCTCTGCTTAAAGTTTTTCTCTTAAACGTGTTGCTTCATCAAGTCAGGAAAGGAGGAAAATTATGGAAAACAAACCCATATGAGGATTTCAGTCAGTGTGGACATGTCTCCCTCCAGCTGCTGCTCCTCTGAGACACTGTCCAGAAAGACAGCTGTCCCTCACAGTTATCTGAACAGAAAAGACGTCCAGAGGAGGACTGACGCTTGTTACCTCTGGAAATATTTTGTTTTTGACATTTTAAATGCTGACATAGTTTTGTCTAATGTTCCAGTGGTCAGAGTTGATTGGGAAGATGGATGGAGGTAAAAGTCATGGAAACCTGTTAGGAGACTTGAGTCGGGTGCAGAGGTTCACCTTCCTGTATGCAACCACACTAACAGCCAAAGCTAGAAACGTTTCAGATCAAAGAATCTGTATGTATTACAGGACAGACCTAAATTTAATTGAGACTTAAAATTTTATGTTCACTGACTTCATTCTGACTTATTTTCGAGCTGTTTCACAAAGAGGAATGGTACAAAAAAAAAAATAATGGTGGAGAAATAACCCCCAAAATGGTAAAAATTGCAGGATCCTGATTTTGGGGACTGTATATGCGCACAAAACACCTTTTGGATTTTTTGGGGTAAAAACAAAAAAATTCACGTTTGGTTTTCCTTCCACTTTACATTTTTGTTCAACATTATTATGGTCTATCTCATAAAATCCTAATAAAACCCGGTGCAGTGCTTGATTTACACTGGAATGTCACAGTTGCTGTTTAGTCTGACAGCAGAGTTGCTTCGTTCCTTTCCGTCTACTGTTCTCGTGCTGTCAGTCGTTTATCCCAGGTTGTCAGGTCGCCGTTTTGTTGGCTCAACCAATGAATGGTCAGACTTGAGTGTTTCTGTTGACCTTTAGCCCCTGTGACAGGCTGCAGAGGGAGAACCATGAAACTCCTCACGAGTTGCCGGTTGCCATGACAAGCAGTTGTTTAGATAGGGCCGGGCAGCTCTGGTGGGAAAACTGAAATATCTCATTTATTTTGGTAATTTGATAAAAGAAAGAGGAAGAAATCGACTGAATCGTGGAACATGAAGGTGTTGGTTGAGGCGGCGTCTTCTTTTCAAATAGACGCTACAAAGTAAACATTTCAGAAATTTTAGTCTCTATTTACTGAGATGATGTAATGTCACAACCTCTAGTCATTAAATCTTTACTCGGGGAGTTATGAATTTATTTTTGACAAAATCACAGCAGATCCGATGTGTCATTTCATGAGGAAGGATTTATTATCTGACCACATACCGATAAATAAGTGCAGCACTGATGATTGTAATTTTTCCATAGATACATATACGGTATATATTTTATTGTTTAAGGGAGCATATTTAAAATTTTTTGATACCCTGAAATTAAGAAAGTTATTTTCCATCAACCTTTTATTTCAAAATGCACATAAAAAACATTGATGGAAACAGCTTAAAAACAAAAATGGCTCGTTTTCAAGGCACCAAAAAACATTAATTTATTGCAAAGAAAACATCAGGGTGATTTTATTTGTTTAGTTTTTCTTTTTTTTTGCACTTTTAGAAGCAGAAGAGACATGATGGAAATAGAAAAATGTGCAAAGAGAGAATTTTAATGAAGTTTTTTCCTGTTTCGGTCATTTAGTTTGGTTCTTCTGACTGATGAAGAGAAGATTGTAACAACTTATGAGTCTGATAAACGATGTAAGCCTTGTTGAAGCCGTGTCTTCACTCAGGAAGCATTTCAAACCTCCTTCCGCAGCTATAATATATAAAAACCAGCTGGCACCGAGTTGGCTAAATAAATAATTGATCAGCATTTCCTGACCTGAGATCAGTTTTCTGTTGCAGAAACTGGTCTCCTAGCAAACCTGTGGGCAGAGAAAAGCAAAGAGCCACACCTTCCATCATGTGACACCGTTTTCTGTGTGTGTCTGTGCAGGAGTGCATGTGTGTAAACAATAACACGGCTGTGTGTGTGCGTCTCCTTGTTTCACCGCTCTTTGCATATGGCTCTAGATAAGTGAGAGAGAGAGACAGAGAGCTTTCCCCACCTGACTTCATGCGAACTGTGCAGTCCAAACATTTCCATAAGCCGGCTCTCACACGGAAACAGAGGAGGAAGTCACACAGAGAGGGACAAAGACTGGGAGATCAGCTGAGTGTGTGACATTCAGAGGGAGGCTGTGTGCGAAAGTGACAGAAACGACTCTGAAACACAGCTGGACTATCGAACACACACCTGGAACTCACTGCATAAAGACGTAGTGGAAGCCAGATATAAAATATGCTGTAGAAATGACACATAGTCCTTTTTTTATTAAATCAGACAGAAAAGTGACAAAAAATTTGTTTTGTTTTTTTTATTTCTATATGTTAAATGCCAGAATAATAATCTAGAAAAGTAGTTCTTATTTTCCTAAAATGTAGAAGTTTTCATACATAATCGTTATGTTTGAATAGTTTTACCAGGGGCAGTTTTATGTATTCTAAAGGAACATTTTGCCATTTTACAGCATAATCAAGTAACTTTGTTACCTTCAGTTGTTATAAAAATGTTGTGTATATCAAATATGACTTTAAAGAAATTTGACTTCTTAATTTAGCGCCTTGAAATTGGGCCTCTGATCACAATCATTTAATTTTGTTCTGAGGTCTGCACACTCATTTTGCAACAAAATGCGTCCATCTCTGGGACACAGAACCCGTCTGCTTGCAGAACATTATAGTTTCAGGCATTTGTAGAAATGCACAGATAAACACATAGTACACATAACCTGTAAAGTTATTGTATTCTGGTTTACTCACTCATTGTTTTTTAAAGCAGGAGAGGAACATTTTCTGTGGTATTAACCAAACGGCTCATTTAATCGCTCTCCTCTTCCTTAGTCCTCATCCTGCAGCCGGTGGAGCGGGACGACCTGAGTGGGAAAACCCTGAAGATCACAGACTTTGGTCTGGCCAGAGAGTGGCACCAGACCACCAAGATGAGTGCAGCGGGGACTTACGCCTGGATGGCGCCGGAGGTCATCAAGCATTCTCTGTTCTCCAAGAGCAGCGACGTGTGGAGGTATCGGTGTCCGTCCATCTGTCCACCATGTTTGCAGGATTCGCAGCAATGTGTGAAAATGTTTCCCCATTTTATAGCATAATCAAGTAACTTTGTTACCTTTAGTCACATTCAGTGTGGTGTTTGGAAAACCGCAAACTGCGTCCTTCCACTTCACCATTATTCACTGCTTTCTGTTCAAAACCCCCATAAAATACCAATAAAATAAACTCAAAGTTCAGGAGATATGAAAAGTCATAGCAAGGTGTCGTACTTGGTTAAAACCATCACTGATCGCCTCTCTCTCTCTCTTTCTGCGCCTTGTTTTGCAGTTTTGGTGTGCTGCTGTGGGAGCTGCTGACCGGAGAAGTTCCTTACCGGGAGATAGACGCCCTGGCGGTAGCTTACGGCGTCGCCATGAACAAGCTGACTCTCCCCATCCCTTCAACCTGCCCTGAACCTTTTGTTCTGCTGCTGAGAGGTAAGCAGGCGCTGCCGGAACAGAGGGTGACCCCCCCGCCCAGAAAAATGTCACAACGACAGCTGGCTGAGAACAAGCAAAACCCAAACATGTAGAGAGCATTGTTGCAGATGTACGCTGTCTCTGTTTGAGGCAGAGCTTGTGCCAGTGGTTTTCCTTTACACCAGTCATCCAACCTGACCTTTAGGGTGCATTGACACCAAGCCTGTTTAGTTCTAATCAAACTCCAGTTTGTGTTCTGGAAAGTTTGGTGAGGTGTGAACCTGTAGTCGAACTCTGATGCGGACCAAAAAAGTGAACTCTTGTCCACTTAAAAGCCTTATTCAGTTGAATAAATTGGAGTCTGCTCCAAAAGCAGCAAGTGCACTAAAGCGCACGGCATTCTGGGTAAATACAACTAAAAATAAATTCAAGAGTCTGGCGTTACTGGGAGAAATGGTCCTTTACCAGAGAAGAGAGAAGAGAAATCCTACAACTGTTAAAATCTGACACCACTCCAGTTTGGTTTACATTTTGTGAAGAAGGAAGTTGAACATCAGTGGTTCTTGGTGCAGCGCCACCACAGGTGAGGAGGGGAACAGTTTTAGTTTGTATTGAAGGTGAAAGTAAACCTCACCAGCTGAAAACGTAGCAAATGTTGCAGTTTTGATCCCCAATTGAACCGAGTCTGATAGACTATCAGGTATGAAAACGCACTACAATGATGATGTAGGAAAACCCTCCAGCTGCTAACCATGAAGGTCTTTGAGCTTGCAGCTGGTAAATCTACAGTAGATTTTGTTGCATTACACAGGAGCTGAGGATAAGAGTTAGCGTTAGTCTCTGTAGTTTTACGTCTCCTAGGTCTTGCTCCTTGAAGCTCTTGTGGAGTATCAGCTGGCTCTTGTTTCACAGTTCAGTTCATCCCTGCTTAAATACTCACCTGCAGGATAAACTTGACCTGAGGTGCTCTATCTTAAGCACAGGTGAGGAGGTTTGAAGACAGGTTTTAACTCTAATATAGAAAAAGGGTAGTTTCTCCTAACGCCTCCGCTCTTTGCTCCTCTTCATCTGATCTATGCTCTTCCTTTAATCTCCTGTTCATCATGTCTCCTGCCTCCTTTTATGTCAGCATGCATTTAATGCTGGTTTATTTCTTCTAACAAACAAGTCCCAGCTGCTATTTTTTATTTTATTTGAAGCTTTACTTGTTAAAAACTGCTCTTCATTAGACTCTCTTTGTAAACCTAACATGTAGCAGATGTTCATGTTGTTGCGTTGGCCTGATCAGTTTGTGGATCTGTGTTCATTGTAGGTATGCAGCATGTTGTCTGTAACTCTGTCAGTCAGGGTTCTGGCTCATGATAGTCGCCATATGCTGCCACCATCTTGCTGCCTTCCCCTTCCCCGTTGTCTGCTGCGACTGCCAGGAATGAAAAACATAACCAGTCCAACAATCCACCGCTCTGTGTTTGTGCATTGTATTGACAGCTGGGCAGTGAGACGGGGTCTCTAAATACGATTTTGATTTCACTTGGTTTACTGCTCAGCGCTTTACTAACGACCGATAATATCTTTGTTTGTCGTTTTACAATAAACATGTAAATTTAGAGTGCAAATGAGATGGAAAAACACTGGCTTCTTCATTTTTTGGGGGGATTATTTTGCAAAATAATAAAAAATAATGACTTAGGCCATTATTTTAGGAAGGTAACAATATGTACCAGTATATAAAAAAAATAACAGAAAATGAATTAAAACAAAACTCATGTCTACCAGTCCACAAGTAAAGATTACATTACTAAATGTACAAACTAAACGATTATTCTGCTGCTTAAAATGAGCAGGATTATGAATGTTTCTGGTGTCTATTTAGATGTTACAAGAACATTTTAAACATTTTAAAGAAGCAGAAGATCGCCAGCGGTCATAAAGCACATTAGTGACATTTAATCTGAAATGGTTAAATAAATAAAGCAGCAGCAGCTTCTCTCACACCTTCCTGCTGTAACCGTCTCTACCTGTCAGAGTGCTGGAGCTCCAACCCCCGCGGCAGGCCTTCCTTCACCAGCATCCTGCGGCGCCTGCAGGCCATCGAACAGTCCTCCATGTTCCAGATGCCTCTGGAGTCTTTCCACTCGCTGCAGGAGGACTGGAGGCTGGAGATCCAGCAGATGTTTGACGAGCTCCGGGCCAAGGAGAAGGTGAGGACGGTGAAACCAGTGCATTTACTCAGTCACGTTAACTTGAGTAGGTTTTTTGAAGAAATTTACTTTTTGGAGTGTTTTTGCTGCGCTGTAGTTTCTACTTTTACTTGAGTAATCTTATCATGAAGCATCTCTGCTCTTTCTTGAGTAAAATTTATGGACACTGAATGAAACACAGACATGTTTTTGCCAGAAATTCAACACACAAAAAACACACATCTGCAGTTTTTGTTAAGACGTCATAACTTTTTTTATTGAAAGAAATTGATTTATAATTTTTTTTTAAAATATTTTGTTACTTATGCAGGGTGAGCCATAAGTTTGCATACATAGAAAAAAATGCTTATTTTAAGCATTTTATATTTTATATTGGACAACCGTTTTTATTTATAAAATGTTGTGTCTCCTTTGTATGGAAACGTATGGTTCACCCTGTATAAATTATTGTCATTTTCATCCTTAAAATACCAAAAATGTTCACTTATCTTCATATTTTGATCCATCTGATGATGATAAATATTAAATGATTGATACTTGAGTAGACTTTTTACCAAAATACCTTTTTACTCTTACATGAATAATTTCTTGGACGACTACTTTTTACTTTTACTTAAGTAAAAACATGTTGAAGTATTGGTACTCTTTTAGTTGAGTTCAGTTTTTGGGTACTACATGGATCTGCTGGGAGTTTTCAGCAGTTTCTTGAGCCCGACGCCGGGAAGCATCTCCGAGTCGGTCTGAGGTGTTTCTGCACGTCAGGAATAGCTCAGCAACCCAGAGGTGTTAAATCAGGTTGCTGCTTTGCTACACTAATTTCCTCCACCTCTGTTTTTTCCCCCCAGGAGCTGAGATCGTGGGAGGAGGCGTTGGCCCGGGCGGCCGAGGAGCAGAAGGAGCAGGAGGAGCAGCTGAAGAGGAGGGAGCAGGAGCTGGCGGAGAGGGAGTTCGACATTGTGGAGCGGGAGTTGAACATCATCATCCACCAGATGTACCAGGAGAAGCCCAGCGTCAAGAAGAGGAAGGGCAACTTCAAGAAGAGCCGGCTGAAGCTGGGCAGGGACAGCAACTGCATCAGTCTGCCCTCTGGTGGGTGGACACAAGAACTGCAGCCTGGTTTAATAGACGCACCTGCTGGGTCTTCTTGTTACAGTAGGGCTGAGCAGTGCGGCTTAAAAATAAAGTATTACATTTTTTTCTGCCAGATCCGCTTTAAATCAATTTTTAAAAAAAGAAAGAAATTACAAATGATAGAAAATATTTTCAAAGGTGGTTTTTACATATTTAATCCCTTCTGTGAATTGGACAATGGCGTATTAGGGCCAGGCTGCAACTATTTTTATTCAAACATGAGAAGATAGTCATAATATTAACAAAATAAAGATGTCATTTTACATGAAGAAAGTCTTAAAGTCATGAGAAAGAAAGTTATTTTAATGAGAAAAGGATCTAACGTGAGCATTGGAGCCTCTTTTTTTTCAAAAATAAACTCAGTCGTTGCTCAATCTTTCTCAAATCCTCCTGCTGTTTCTAATTTGATGCTGATGTGTTCAGAGATTAATTATTTCCTTATCTGTAAAACCGATACCAAAGCAACTATTTTATTTTATTTTTTGGGGTAGTAATTTTCAGAAATCTTTACTTCATTCTCCTAATATACGTACTGACTTTATTCTCACATTATTTCGACTTTATTGTGAAACAACTTTATGATCATGTTATTACAGTTCTATTCTTGTCCTATCACGACTTTATTTGCTTAATTATTTTTTTTTAAATTGTAGCCTAACCCTTATATTTCGTCATAACTCGCTTGTCAAGCAAGATGGCCGCCATAGTGAAGGTGAAAAATTTTTAATTTTCCAAAAATCAAGTTTTCAAAAACCAAATATTCAATTAATTGATACAATCGATTTCTCCCTCAGCTCTATGTTACAGTATGTTTTACATAAACATAAACACAAACAAACCTAAAGTAACATTTTTCATTTATAATCAGCAGAACCGACTTCAGTCATGTGGGTTATTATTACGTCATAATCAACAGCTCTGAGAGAAAGTATTCTTTTTTTTTTTTACTCATTATTCTTTTCTTTTCACACCTAAGTGTTTAAATTTGGCTCCACTTTGGTTGTTTTCAGAAGAGTGTCTTTACGGCTGGCGTTGCTATCTATTCGCTTCGGGGAGGATTACTTTGCCACATAGTTTGGACTATTATTCCTCTTAGCGATTTAAATCCTCATTTGAAAATTACATTTTACATTTGATTATGTTTTCTTGGTTTTATATTAAAATTATGATGATCTGATAATCCGAGGTTTATATTTTTGCCAAAGTTTTTCCAGCTTCATGTTTGGTTTGAAACTTCAGTGGTTGTTTGAAAGCATAAACCTTGAGGCATCTCTCTCTCTCTCTCTCTCTTTCTCTCTCTCTTTGCAGGTTTCGAGCACAAGATCACAGTGCAGGCGTCCCCCAGCGTGGACAAGAGGAAGAACCAGGGCAGCAAGAGCACCACGCCCCCTGCCAGTCCGGGGGTCTTACCCCGCCTGCGAGCCATCAGACGTGAGATCAAACGCCTGCAAGTCTAAGAAAGATGAAACAGGAAATGTAAAGTCGTCTAAGTGCTTCCTTGTGTGTCTCAGTGACCCCGAGCGACGGCAGTAAAACGTGGGGCCGCACCTCCGTGTGTAATAACAAAGACCTGACAGCCAATAAGACGAAAGGACGCACCTGGGGCCCGAGCTCCACCCACCAGAGGGAGCGGGTCGGAGGAGAGGACAAGTAAGAGCTGCTGCTTCTGGCTGAAATAGTTCTGTAAATCTAGAGAATAGGATTCAGATTCCAGTGTTTCAACTATGTTTAGCTTTTGGCCTAAAGATAACAACTAATTAAAATAAAGAAATAACAACCTGTATATCTTAGCGTGAAATAACCTTATAGAAAGGCTGTATCAACCCGCTGATCTGTGTAAAGGTCGTGTAATAATTTAGATAGAACTTTGTTCAGATTTTAATTGACATAAAAAAAAGAGGAGTTAAAGTATAATGAGAATCTTGTAAAAATATCCACAAGCATTTAATTGGTTTTATTGGGATTTTATGGGATAGACCAACATAAAACAGCACTTAATTAAGAAGTGGAAAGAAAAGGTTGCATAACTTGTTTTTTTTTTGTTGTTGTTTTTTTACAAATGAAAATCTAAAAATTGCACCTCTTTACTATGAAACCCTTAAATAAAACCCAGTGCCTCCAACTTCCTGCTGGAGTTAACTCAGTTCAGACTCCATCTGGGTGTAATTTAATCCCAGTATAAAATCCCCAAAATATGTGGGGCCCCACAAATTGTAGCCTATAATCCCTTTTTAAAGTATGGCGCAGCCTTCAGGTCATTGATGTTTTTTTTCTAAATACTTTCTTTTCACTTCAAATTTATGAGCTACTTTGTGTTTCTGTCACAAATGAGAAATAGAATCTCAGTAAAACTTTAATGTTTGTGTTTGCAGAGTGACAAATTGTGGAAAAGTTGTGTGAATACTTCTAAGTCTCATATGGTTCTGTCCTCGCAGGCTGAAATCCCTCAGTGAAGGTAAAGTTTATTCATCCAGTGCACCAAACCTGGGGAAGTCCCCCAAACACAATCCCATGATGCCCGGCTTCTCCAGCCTCAACGAGATGGGTGAGTCTCCGCCGGGACCGTCCGCCGGACGTCTCCTCTCAGTCTGACTCTTCTCTCTCTTTCTCCTTCCTTGGACGACAGAGGAGTGCTCCGAGTTCGAGGAATCGCCGGGGTCCTTGTTGCCCTCAGAGACCAGCAGCAACGGGGCCATGGACGACTCGGGGCCCCTGTGGGGCAGCTTGGGCCCCAACGCGGCGCCTCCAGTCGGCGGCGTGGGCCTCTGCCCGGCGTCTGGAGGCCTGTGGATTGGCGTCAGCAACCAGGACTCGGCTCGGCGCTGCAACCAGAGGAAGAAGGGCGACATGCTGCTGCTGGGCTGCGCCTCTTTGCTGGCCTCTGTTGGTCTGGGGCAGGACCTCCTGCAGCTGGGCAAACAACAGGTGGGGCCCAAACCACTGAACGACAATCTGATTGCTCCGCCGTAGAGTAGCTTATTATTTAGAGGTGAATCGATTAATCGTGATTAATCGATTATTAAAATAATCATCAACCATTTTAGTAGTCGATTAATCGTTAACTGCAATACATACTCAAAAAAAGGCTACTTTTCTGAAAAGAACAACACAGTAATCGTAGTAATTAAGCACAAAAAAATAGAGTTTGCGTTTAAGATAAAAAAATAAAAGCCCTTTGGTTTTAATAAGTTGTAGTCAAAACTCCTCAGGTGGTGTCGTTTTATCTTCATTTACTTAAAGAATGCTGCGTTATTTTGTTTTAGGCAATAAAATGTTTATTTTCTTACTTCAAAAGGAATTGAATTATTCTTTTTGCTTGAATAATTTAAATGAATCTGTGTAATGTTCCATTTTTTATCCGATTAATCGATCAACCGTCAGAATAATTGATAGATTATTAGTTCCATGCCTAATATTATTTACTTATCACATATTTATTGATTGTCCACAGCGTTTATTACTTACTATCTAATTTTAACATTTAGTTTTGTACTTTCTTCTCTTCTCTAAGATTAAATTTAACACAGTGAGGTTTTTAAACTATCAGATGTTTATCCTAACAAAGATTTGGCCTCGCAAATTAAAATATCTGTTTGTTTGCCACTTCAGGAGTTTTTGCAAGGACATATTTACAAGTTTACATTTACAGTATATATACACTGTACATAAATGTAAAATGTATAAATATATATTTGGTACAGTTTTGGCTTAAATACTGCTCTGAATATGTTTTTTTTTTTTCTCCAAATAGCCTTTTTGGAGTCTGTATACTCCAATGAATGATTAGTCCATTCCTGAATTAGTTGACGATTATTTCACTAATCGATTAATCACGATTAATCGTTTCAGCCCTATGTTATCATGTGAGCCGTAACAGCAGGTGAAGGTAGATTGTTTCTGTAAACCTCGATGTGGCTCCCAGATGCTTCAGGACGATCAGGACCGAGAGGAGCAGCGGAAGAAGAAGGAGGGTCTCTTCCAGCGGACGGGCCGTTTCCGCCGCAGCACCTCCCCGCCCAGCAGAAACCTCTCGCTGACGCTCTCCAGACACCACGACTCCGGGCTCGCCTGCATGGACCCGTCCCCCTCCGTCACACTCCTGTCTCTGTCCTCCCTGTCTGACTGCAACTCCACCAAGTCCCTCCTTCCCTCGGACTCGGACGACTACCCTCTGACCCCATCGGCGGGCGTCAAGACGCCCTCGGTGGCGGCGCCTCCGCCTCCGGCTCCGGCCCTAAACCCGCTCCTGGACCTGCGGGCGGAGAGCTTCAAGAAGGAGCCCAACCAGTCGCTCACGCCCACCCACGTGTCGGCAGCGATGGCTCTTAACAGAGGACACAGACGGACGCCGTCGGACAGCGCCATCCGACCCCGAGCGCAGACTCTGGGACACCGCAGGACTCCGTCTGACGGCAGCATGCCGATGCCTCCTCATCCCGTCACCACGACGTCTAAAGGTACGCAGACTAACGCTTCACTCGCTGAGGCTTCACTTCACCGGCTTCATGCTTCTGTGAGACGAAATGTCTCTTCTGTCAACGAGTCCTGGACAAGACGTAGATAATGTCGATGTCTATTCACGCTCTTGTTGCACAAACGGTGGAGAAAATAACATTTCTGTTCATTGTTTTTGCAGTGTAGATACGAACCACGTTTATTTTCCTTTTCCTCTCAGGAACTCCAGACCGGCTGGACATCCCTCGCCTCCCGGACCCGTCCACGGTCCACCCCAACGTCCCCCACCGGCGTAAAGCCCCGGCTCCCCCGGCCCCCAGCCCGACTCCCCCCTTCCTCATCAGCCCGCTGGAGAGACCCAAGACCCTGGAGTTCGCCCCGCGACCGCGGCCCACCCCGGCCCGGATCAGGGCCGACCACAGGAAGCTGGGCTCCGTGTGCCGGACCCTGAGCTCGTCGCCGGGCAGCAGCTGCGACAGCCCCCTGGGCTCCGGGGACAGCAGCGCCGGCGCCACGCGGCCCAACCTGATGGACATGGACGTGGAGGGCCAGAGTCTGGACCCGACCGTTCCCCTTTGCGGACAGCTGCAGCCGGCCGCTCTGTGCGAACAGCAGTACTTGTAGTGACACGTTTTACGGTTTCTGGGGCTCGACACAGAAGTAAATCCCACTTCTGAAGATGTCGCACCGCTTGGTGAAAGTCACTCGTCTCCCGACAAGGCATGAACCCTCTGCATGACGCCGAGGGCCCAGAGGCCTCTGAGAGCCCGGTACTGATCTCATCCAGCCAAACGTCTTTCCAAAGCCATCAAAGCGTCTAAAAAAGCCACTTTTTAAAGGTACCAATGGTCATCTCAGTGCTGTTTCCTGTCTGTGTATCTCTACACATTTCTGCTCTCTTCATTCCTGTCCGCCGCGTGAACAAGACCAGAAAAACATCGCCTCATGTTTGTCGTCGTAGTCCGGAGCATGTTTGTTCTTCTGCATGGTGGTCTTCATCCTCATCTCTGCAAACGTGAAAAGGGGAAAAAAAACTTAGTGGACTGGTTACATGTGCATTAAAATCTATTTCCTCCACCTTTTTGCAATCTGGTGGTTGTTTTTCATTGATTTAAACATCCCCGTCTGCTTCTTCTGCCTCAAAGTTCAGACTGGCTGATATCATGCTGGCCATGCTTACTGGAACCCCTGGTAAAGATGATAAAGATAAAGTTAATATAACAGTAAATTCATTTTTTCCTGCAGCAGCATAGCTATGTAAAGAAATAATTGTACTTTAGAAAATCACAACTATTAGCACCAATTGAATCATTTTTTTATTTTATTTATGCTTTACTTTTTTAAAGCTCCTAAGAGCTTTTTTTTTTATTAGTAATCCATGACTTTCCTCCTCCCTACTGTATAAAAACAACCCAACATACAAACCTGTTTCTTTGAGCTGCTTTTTAAAATGGAAAACACAGTGAGCTGCTTGGTAAGGGAGATTTAAGAAAAGTCTCCCTGTTGGAGAAAACTACAACAACGAGAAATATGGATTTCCTTCATTTTGGGAGATTGGTGATCGGCCGATACTTACATGTGAAGCTGATCTTACCTGCTTCTGGTAAGGTCTAAAGGTCAACCACTGTCCTCTTCTGCTGTCCTGTGGTAGAGGTTCGGCCCACCAGGTTTGCAGAACAATAGTCTCCCCACTGTTATCCACTCAGCGACTTTCTTGCTATATTTAGCGACATTTCAGAGGAAAAAAATCAGTATCGGCCAAAATCGGAATCGCCTGGTCAGGCTTTTTAAAAATCATGACCAGGCAGAAAACTGCAGTTGGGTTACACCTGACGAGAAATATATATAATATATAAACAGCTCTGGACAAAATGAAGAGCCCACTTCACTGAATCCCACTGAAAACCTCCTGGTTATTCCACCGAATATTGATTTCTGATCTATTCCTGAGTTAAAACATTGGTATTGTTGTTTATAAATGAGCATGAACTTGTTTTCTTTGCATTATTTGAGGTCTGAAAGCGCTGCGTCTCTTTTGCTATTTTGACCGTTTCTCATTTTCTGCAAATAAATACAAAATTTCTACTTGGGGTTTCAGAGACATGTTGTCAGTAGTTCATGCAATAAAATAACAATGTTCACTTTACTCAAACATAAACCCATAAAAAGTAAAATCAGAGAAACTGATTATTTTAAGTCCTCTCTTAATTTTCCCCAGAGTGTGTATATACATGTATATATATAAATGAATATATAGCTTAATTTTTCAGCTTTGCTGCTGCTGTAGCATTTTTGCCAGGGGAATCTGAAAACGTAGCCAGTTCTTTTTCCACCTCATGCCG
Source organism: Brachyrhaphis roseni (assembly GCA_903066815.1). Classification (NCBI taxonomy): domain Eukaryota; kingdom Metazoa; phylum Chordata; class Actinopteri; order Cyprinodontiformes; family Poeciliidae; genus Brachyrhaphis; species Brachyrhaphis roseni. The sequence goes on from CAEFZY010071880.1 coordinate 27,266, forward strand.
TCTCTCTGGGTTGCTCCACTCATTCCTCCTCTATTCATCAGCAGCATCGATCCCACTCATCCCAGTGATGCAGAACTGGAAATCCCCCCCCCACCCCCCCGTCCAACTCCACCTCCGATTCCAGCATCAGCCTCCCGCTCCTCTAACCTCCGACATTGGCGGCACTTTAGGAGAAACTCTTTGCAGCTCGTCTGTGGAATCGAACCGATGCGGTTGTTTTCGTGCACTGGACGGTTTATCGGCTGCAGACAGTATTTACTTGACTGTGCAGATTTCTGTAGGTGAATACTGTGGGTGTGTGTGTGGGGGTGTTTGTGTGTGTGTGTGTTTGCGTGCGAGAGTGGATTCGTGCGACTGTTTTTTCGGGATCGATGACAATCCCTTTGCTACAGGAGTGAGCCCAAACTCATTCTCCCTCTGTGCGATTAGGAACACTGAGTATTTATTACAATTGTTGTTACTGTGGGAAAGAAGTAATTATTATTATTATTATTACTATTATTATGATTTCAGTACTCTTCCTAGGTGATATTTGTATATACTTGTTAATATGGGAAGAAGAAACCGAGAAAAAAAACCCTGGGAATCTTTGAACGTTTGTGTTGTCGTCTGTCTCTGCCTGTGAGGAATCTGTGTGAAATGTGACGGATGAGAGGTGAATAAAATAACAAAAACAACACAAGCAAAGACATTTGTGGAGATTTTGTCACGTTGTTTCTTCATATCTAGGTAAAAGCACACAAGAATCAAATAATGTGGTAAACCATTCCTTTGTATCTAAGGTGTACTTTTCTTTAGTCTTTATACAGAGGAAATTATCCACCATTTTCTCATATTTTCCCTGAAAGAGCCAGACTTCACTCACATTGATGTGAAATGTGAAAAACAATTAGGGCACGCATGAAAAGTTCACAGATGATATGTTTATTTTTAATTTATTGATTCAATGTAAACACCAACAATTAGTTTTCACGTCGTCCTTTGTTCAAACACCCCAAAATATGCTTTGACCGTAAGATTTAAAAACTTTATTTGAAAAATGATGGTAACACTTTATTTGAAGCATAATACTGACATGACACTGTCATAAACATACGTGTTACATACATGAAGGAGTCCTTATGAATGTTTGACTGTTGTCATGAAGTGTCATTCGGTAAATAATGGCACTTTTAATGTAAAGTTGCTTTAAAAGTCCATTAAAAGTGTCAACATTGCATTAAAAGTGTGATTATTTACAGAACAATTTTATTGGACTTTTAATGCAACTTTTAGTGCTACTTTTCACAAAAAGTGCAATTATATACCGAATGACACTTCATGACAACAGTCATAAATATTCACTCCTTCATGTTTATAACAGTGTCATGTCAGTCTAATGAGTCTAGTGCACAAACCTTCAAATAAAGTGTTACCAAAATGATTTAAAAGGCAGTTAGAGTCCAAAGAAAACCTCAAAGTGCCTGAAAATGAATCGAGACCATTTTAAAGGAAAGTCCGGTTCGTTAGGAGGAGAGTGTGAAGAAATCTGGCGTGACTAAATACTCACACATCATTATATTGCTCCTAACGCCTAAACATGAATTATTTAGCATCAGTGTTTAGTAAGCATGTTTCCCTCTTGCCAACATCACCTTATGTCACCAGACAAAGGCGCTTGCAGTAACAGCCGCGCTCCACCAGGTGTCACCACTGCGCGCTATGATGTCATATCTTTCCCGAGTCCGCTGTTTTTCTCCACGTCACGCATTCCTGTAGTGACTCCCTGATCCTGCAGCGGTCATAAACACACCTGGAGCCACCTCTCTCTCTCTCTTTCTCTCTCTCTCTCTCTTTCTCTTTCTCTCTCTCTCTCTCTTTCTCTTTCTCTCTCCTGTCCGTGGTACCGCCAATCAAACACCGTTTCAGACGCCAGCCTGTTACCTAGCAACCCCTTTCCACTTCCATGGTGACGCTATTAAAAGCAACATCACACACAGAGAGATTCAACAAAAAAAGAGTGGAAAATGGATGAAAATGAAGTGAGAGGGAGGTGAAAAGGCGGAAAGGTTATACAGCAACTTTAACAAGAGAGACACTTTCTTTGTCTACTTTTTACCCAGGTTGTCTAACATTCATCATCCCTCCATTCTTATCTTCACTATCTTAGTTCCCCCCCCACACTCCATGTTTTCTGCCAGTGAAAACATATTTTAGCTGCAAGAAAAGCAGGCAGAATCAGGAGGCGACAGTGTTTGGAGAGGATGGTGAGTGACACACAGAAAAAGCAAGTTGGACCCAAACAAAGAAACACAATGAGTGTTTCTGTTCAGCTTGGAGGGGAGCAGCTTGCCAGATTGCCTGCCAGTTGGTGTGTCCCTCAGATCTGCAGAAGGCCTCGCTTCATCTTCCACTGAATCTTTAGTCACCCATTAAACCGCTAATGCAGTTTTATTAGGGAGCACTCTGCGCCTTACTGAACAAATCTGACATCAGAAAGCGAGAGCGCTTACTGAACTTAAGTGATTTCAAGTGACTAATAATAACGCTCAGGTTAACAGAGGCAAAACCCCGGAGGTCACGAATCATCAGATGCTCGTCGAGATGAAGGGCGGATGTTAATCATGGTCTGATGTGATGGACAGTCACCAAGCTTACTCATCAAATGATTTAAAAACTTACAACTTCATAAAAGCCACATTTGCAGACGTTTGATTTTATTGGGCCTTCTATTAGTTTTTAACTAAACACACCTAAAACGTTGTGCTTACGCACCTGATAAAAAACTACAGGTCAGCAGGGTTTACCGAGTTTGTTTCCTACTACTGGATGCCAAAATAAGGAAATATATATATATTTTTTACTACTTTTTTAAATGTCTAAGTTTACATATGATTATGTAAGATTGTGATCATGTTTATTCACGAGTTAAATGTCACCTGAAGATGTATTTTAAAGCAACACCTCAAACTTTTTCCTTGTCTGACATCATGTAAATATCTAAAGAAATCAGTTGAGCTATCAGGAGGACGGAGGTTATTTTCAGATAACGAGAACAAACTGGAAATAAGTTTTTAAATCAAAATGTGTTTATATGCTCTTTGTCAGGATTCCATGTTGCATTTTGATCATTTTATTTTTGTTTTCAACTTCTGCCACTTTGCTTTATCTATTGTTTGTTTACATTTGGTCAGTTCTCTGTGTGGTTGGTGATTTTTTTTTTTTTGCATTTATATCATGGATTTCATTATGTATCACCCTCATGAAGTAAAACATTGATCTGGAGGAGTCCAACATTTTAGTAATTAACAGAAAAACAAAGTAAATGTGTATAAGCTCTAGAAAAGCAGCTAAATTCAGATTAAATACGGTTTCATTATTCATTGAATTGAAAACATTTTGAATTTGTACATTCTTTAAAAGCTTTGAATTACACTTTCAGCTTGGGAGTTTTTTTTTTAAAAGACTAATGACAAACCTTGAAGTAAATAAATAAATAACTAAAAAACAAGTACAGCTAACATAAATTAAAATAAAATATGGTTTCTTGAAAGCAAAAAAAACTTGGAGATAGTTTAAAGACTGAGTGGACGATCATGAAAAGTCATAAAATGTTTGTACCGTTCCTTTAAATGTCACTTTTCTGATGAAAAATGTTTTACATTGAAATTCCTCTCATTTCTGGAGATTCAAATGAGGAGAATCAGCAAACGCGCCACCCCTTCAACAACAACAACAACAACAACAACTGCTTTTTGTTTTGAACTTTATTCATAATCCTCATGTACCAGTTACTAGTGCATTCCCGGCCTTGGCGTTCGGTAAATCCTGTGATGGAGGCCTCTCAGGTTTGAATGTTGAATGAAAAACGGCCTCTGGGGAGCGAGGCGACACAAAAGCGCAGTCTGAGCCCCGTCCTCCCCAGCGTTTTGTCCGTCCTGTTCAAACCAACGGGCTGAAGGCGTGAGGCTCATCGGTTCTCTGTGCCACTGTGGGTCGTCACTCAGCTGGGGTCGCCGGCCGCTCTGCACTCTCTCTTAGTCATTGTAGTTTCCCCTCGACGGGACAAGAAATACCAACAAATACAGACACAGTCACGATGCAGCTCTGAGGAGGAGCTATAGTAAAATTCTCTTTTCTATCTCTTCTCTGTAGATAAAGTAATTCAGTAAAGTAAAGCTTTTCACAACCATAAAACTTTCCATTTTTGTAATTTTTTTTGTACATTTGTATTACATATTCACAAAAAACTACTTTGACATTTGACAAACATTTACCTTGAATGACATCAAAAGTAAAAAGAGCATAAAAAATTGAAATAAAATAAAAATACATGAATAAATAACACAGCCATTTATTTAGTCTATTTTTTTTTTCGTTGTGCTTTTTGTTTGTTTTCAAAGCCACACTGACAAAGAGATGAGGAGTCTCTGTTTGCACACGCAGCTCGTTGTTGGATTATGCTTTAATCGCTATTAACAGCCTCAGAGTCAGAGCGGTCAGTAATCAACAAACCTGCTCAGTGTGCAGCTAGTTAACCTTTCACTTACACCATGAGCTAAGATGACTTCAGCACAGCCAGACGAAAACAAGATGATGAGCCGGAGCCGTGGAGAGACGACCATGAGGGGGACACGGGTCCCCGAGGGACCCAGTGGGAGAGGAGACTCGGCTCCGGCAGCCATGGAGACTGAGCCTGCTGCTGCTGCTGCTGCTGCTGATTTATCTCCTCTGGGAGGCAGAAGACATAAACACACGGCAGAGAGAGCGCAGGAGCAGAACGGTTTCTGCATCCCATATCTTCATCCTAACACAATGTTTGGATGTTGCGGCTAAAGCTGACAGGTCACTGCAAAAGTATCAAACCTGCTCATGTTGTGTCAAAAAGCACAAACCCAATGATTTTTAATTGAGATTTTATGTGATAGACCAACACAAAGCGCCGCATAATTGTGAGATGAAAGGAAAATGACTCAAGGTTTTCAACAGTTTTACAGATAAAAATGTAACGAGAGCTGCAAGCAGTTATTAGCGGGTTCCAAGACCTTCCCAGCAAACCTGGCCCTCGCTCTGTCCTTTACATCCTGCCAGCCTGGCTTCACTGTGATCTAAAAATTATGGTGCAGATTCGTTTTTAGAGTGCATTCATACCAGCCCTGTTTAGTCTGCTTTAATCAAACTCTAGGTCGCTTGTCTAGAAAGGCCCGTTTGTTTGGGAACTTGTGAATGTGAATCAAACTCTGGTCAGCCTACAAACCTAGATCTCGGTTCAGTTGAAGTGAACTCTGGAGCAGTTCGAATACATATGTGGAGACCGATCCAAAAGCAGGAAGTGGACTATAGTGCAGGGCATTCTGGGTAAATACAACAAAAACAAACATGAGAGAAATGGCTTGTGGTCTTTTGGCTAACACAAAAGAGAAATCCTACGTTAGCGGTTCATTGAAGGGCCTTAATTGAACAAACAGCATCATGAAGACAAGTTACGCTCTCCACAAATCTGGTCTTTATAGAACATCAAGAAGAAAGTTGTTAGTGAAAGAAAACTTTAAGAAGTCCTGATTCCGCTTCAGAACTATACTCTAGTTTGTGTTGGACTATCACAGAAAATACACTGAACTCTGTGGTTGTAATGCAACAAAATGTGCATAATTACAAGAGGTATGAATACTTTTGCGAAGCTGTGTGTAATACTATTATTATGTTACCATGTCAGAGTTTACAGCGTTAAAGCAGCTGTTTTTTTTTCTTATGGTTGAAAGCGAATCCCAGCTGTCAGACTCTTTAAAGAGGACGTTTTCTCGACAGTGAGATGCTTTAGCTGCAGGTTTGTTTTGTGAACATAGTCATGTATCCCCATCATGTAGTCATGAATGATAAATTTGATTTGAACCTTGCTGCATCTTCTGTAATGGGCTGTAGCTGCTTAACTCGAGCCGACGATGGCCTACTTCTCCTTCCCCCGGAGCCTCCATGTATCACGCCGGTCTCCTCAACTCATGGCGTCGTCTCTCCAGAGTGCCACTGACACACTTACTGTAGGTCCTTATCTAACTCGTACCAGGTCAATAAATTTAACTGGGAGGGCAACTCCTTCCCAGCATCTGATTTAATCCTTTAACTCTGAGTTTCAGAGCAATAATCCTCCACCTTTGTAAATTAACAACAAGCTCTATCCAGAGATATTTCATACCTCGGTTGTGATCACAGTCACTACCCTCTCAGTTCAGAGAAGAGCTAAGCAGATTGCATGAGCAAGCATTTTAGTGGCAGCATGCCATGACAGAACGCAATAGGGCCAATAAATTCCCTGTCAAAAAACTTCTGAAATAACCTTCAAGAGTCACGCTTTGCATGCGGAGCGTGGGCTTGCACAAAAGGAATGAGGAAAACTGGGTTCCACCGTCTCAGAGAGGAGAGGAATTCAGGTCATGCTTTCACATATGATCAATCGAACACCTGGCCAGAACCGTGCAGGACGATTTAAACCTGCAGAAAAGCTATCAGAGAAAAAACAAGAGATTTGCGATATCAATGATTAAGCTTCATGAGCCACAACAGAAGCAAGCGGCAGAGTCTTGACAGCCAGTAATGGATACGCACTAACTTTTACCATCAGTAGTTTCTGATGCTAATGTTGCATGCCCTCACAGCTGTGTTTGTCTATCAGCACAAAGCAAACTGAAAGCAGGAGGAATCTCAAATGGCTCTCTGCTTTGACAGCAGAGTGCCTCAGCGCTGTGGTTTGAACCGATGTGCGTGTGTGAGATTGTCTTCCCTGCACTAACGCTGCCCAGAGTCTCCTCAGTGTCTCAGCAACTACTGGGAAGGTTCGGCGATAGCGGGAAAAGGTCGGGCCGTTTGGAAAAGTGAGTCCAACGAGCCAACCCAGGTTTGATGGATCTCCTGAGCTTATTGGCTGTTTTCCGTTGTGACATCATTAATGGAGAACTGGGAGAAAGAGGAAGGGCCCGCACGATCTCTCCGACATGAAAGCCGCATCACGCGATGCGGGAGAGGCTTTAGACGACAGATTCAAGACATACTGCACTGTTTCTTCATCTCGCCACAACAGCGTACAGGACAACAGCCAGAACCGCTTGAGAATTTTACCTCTGTGCTGCAAACAAACATTTCACATACGACTGACCGTGACGGCAAACTAAAAACCCTAACTAAGGAGTTACAAACACTTGAATTAGCCCTTGAATTGAAAGAACAGTCTAGAAAGTGAGATGCATGGCAGAGAGGTTGGGCAGAGAAATGACAGATCAGGAACAGAGGCAGCTTCTTGTCTCCTGCTGGTCTGAAGTGGGCCCTGTTCGGTCATGGTGTGCAATCAAAATGGGCTGCGGTTTTGATATGTCTCACACCCAACCAACCGTCATGCTTCACGCTGTCTCCCTGCCCACATGCACACAGACCCCTGCCCTCCTGCCAGTGTGGTCCAGCTTCCCGAGCCCAAAAACTCTCTTCGAGAATTTGGGGTCGTGGAGAAACAAGGCAGAGAGAAAAAAGAGAGAAGAGCAAGAAAGCAGGAAGTAAAAGCATGTTCTGCTCTTTAAACGTGTACTAAACCAATCAAATGTTCTATGAAGCTCCTTTTTTACTCCAGCACAAGGACGGTTTCTATGAGTATATTACAGTTTTGTCTTTTGTTTGTTTTTTGTTGATTTTCTTCGTGTTAGGCTGCTGATTGTGTCTAGGGAGAGAAACCAAAGCCCCTGAGGGAGAAACCGAGAGGAGAGAAGAGGAGAAAGTAGCAGACAGTTGTTGATATGTGCCCCGTTTGTGTGTCACCAGCTGGGTGGTTGGGTCTGTTCTGTCTGTGCTGCTGTCAGGAGTCGGAGGAGGAGGAGAGAGGAAGGGTCAGTAGGATTGCCAAAAGGGTGAAAGGGAACAGGAGGGCCAGGAAGTTGGAAAGGATTAGCCCTGGGTCTCTTTGCCGCTTTCCCGTTCTCGCTGTCCACTCTTGCTCATCTTCATCTCTGTCAGCTGGATGTATCTAAGCACGTTGGTGTCTGAAACGGATAGAAAACATGATGCATGAGAGCAAGAACATAAGCTTTAATTTCTAAATCCAGGCTGTTTTTCCCCAATGCAGTTAACTCTATCCATCTGTCAAGATGCCAGTAATAAAAATTACACATTATATCAGATCTCTCCTTATTTCACATCAAACCCACTTGTTGATAAAAATATTTTGAAGGAATGTCTAACTGCGGTAGGAATGATAGAAACTATCAGAATCCTAAACATCAAATCCAAAAACATTTTATTTGTATTTTACTCTGCATTTATTCTTGATTATACACCCACTAATCAGTCTATTTAGAGTAATTCAGACTCACCTGCAGGTTCGCGGTTCTTAGCATCACGCAGGTAGCGTAATGCACATTCATAGTCCCCCAGGTGATAGAAGGCAATGCCGGCCCGGTACATGGCTTTAAAATGGTCCCTCTGGTGGCTCAGCACCTTCAGACAGTACTCCTTCACTCTCTCGTAGTTTACCAGGTCAGATTGTAACAGGCAGGCTGCAGGAAGAGCACAAGACAGGAAAAAAAAACCCTGAATCAAACAATTATTTTGGAGCAATTAAACAACGAGTTCCTCCCAGCCTGCACAGCTGTAAAGTGGCGGTGACTATAAATAGTGAGCTCCGATGTCTTGGAGAGCATGGAAAAGATAAAAGAATCATGCAAGCAATTTGAGGCCCCAGGCAGGAGCATTGTGTCTCTTTTATTTATTGCTTTTACTGAACTTGTCGTGCAGAACAGAGAAGAGGAGTAAAACTGCAGCTACAAGACGATGCAGACAGTGAGGAGGCTTTTTGTCTAATGTCACCGTGTCAGAGTCTGGCACCAGAAAATAAAAAAGAGAAGAAGAAGAGGATGGGCTCAGTGAATTATGACATAACATCTGTGTTTTACTGTAGTCATCAATCCTACAAATCAAGCTAGCAATTCTCAGCAGTTCTCAGATCAGCTCAGGCCAGAGTAACTTTATTATGAAAGAGACATGAGGAAAGTCAAACACAGCTTTTAGTCCATCAGAGCTCTTAAACGCTGCTGATGGCTCAGATATCCTCCGCTGGTCACAACCACACAAGCTTTTACTTCCAGCAGCTTCCCTCCAACGCTCCCTCTGTCTCTGCCAATTAATCTGATGAGACGTACAAAAAATAAATAAATAAAAAATAAAAATCCCATTTGTACTTCCTTCATTTTCACTGTAGTGTCCCCCTGCAGCAGTCCCACCCATCTTCCCCGTTTCCTCTGACTGTGTCCTTGACATGTCAGTTAAAATCATGAGTTAGGAAGCTCAGAGGCAGGGTGAGTCAGGAGTGAGAGGCGGCGTGCGGGAGGCGGGGAGGTGGAGGTGTGTGTGGGAGGCTGGGGTTAAAGCAGGGGAGAGGAAGTGACACCTGTGGAGGCGCCAAGGTGAAGGGGAGAAGGGTAACGCAACCCACCACCCTCATTTTGAAACAGTTTGTGGATTTTTTTTAATGAAATGAAGGAAACTTTTGTAGTATTGAAACCCCTTAACTTTTTCCACATTTTATGTTGTTTAAAACTGCAAACCTCAGTGAGATGTTATGTGACAGAGCCGTAAAGCATAATCAAAGAGAAAATGATATGTCGGCGTGAGCGATTCTCACTAAATAAATTCTGAAAAGTTAGGTTTGGATTTAGGCTGCAGTTGCTACCACTGTTGTCTTGCAGCAAGGAGGTCTTAGATTTAGGGGGAAATTTATCAAAATTACACAACCAGACTGAAAAATTCCCACTTTTCTTTATAAAACCTGGGTTTAGGTCTGGATTTTGACAAAGACGTTTTACCACATCGATATGCGTTGATGTGAGTAATTTCACTTTAGCTCTGACTGTATGTCTGGGTCATTGTCCTGCTGAAAGGTGAACTATTTTAGCAGCTTGAACCAGGTTTTCTGTCAAAGGCTGAAGAAAAGCATCCACACAGCATGTCCATGAAAGTGGTTATCATAAGTAGAATTTCTCCAGTTTGATTTTGACATTGACTTTAGCTGGAATTGGACAAAATGGAAAATGAAAACACAACTAAAGTCTAAACCAGGGGTGCTCAAGTTCAGTCCTCGAGAGCTACCGTCCTGCAACTTTTAGATGCAGCCTTACTCCAACAGACGGGGATCAGCTCTGAACAGGCCTGGTAACGAGCCATTCATTTGATTCAGGTGTGTTGGA
>CAEFZY010071889.1:0-33050 GCA_903066815.1 Brachyrhaphis roseni
AAAACTTTGAAAACTCTTTCTGTGTACCGTCTGTATGTAGGCACATGCGGCTTATACACAGGTGCGGCTTATGTATGTACAAAAATGTTTTTCCTCTAGAATATGCTGGGTGCGGCTTATAATCGGGTGCGCTCTATAGTCCGGAAATTACGGTACACTAACTGGTGAATAATAATAAAATTAATAAAATAAACAAATACTAATAATAAATTTGCCAAAAATTCTACATTTGTTTTTATCTGTCAAGATGCTGAGTGTACATTCTGCAATGAAACGAAGAGTGAAAAGTTTAAAAAGGTCTGAATATTTTCCGTACCCACTGTATCTCTGTTCTTTAAGCAGAGCAATGTATGTTGCTACTTTGACATTTTCTGCAAGTGTCAACGTAGCAACAGCAGGGTGAGAGAAAACGCATCCAAATGGCCTATTTTCATTTAAAATGTATAATCAGAAGTGGGGTTTTTTATTATTATTACTATTTTCTGTGGTAATGAAATACAGTGGTTACATCCAATCATGAATAGAGACTCATTGTATTCCATCCACAAACCGGTGAAGTGGACTTGCCTATTTGCAGAAGGGGTCACAGCTTCACAATATGCTCTCTAGAGAACCCAGGTATGTTATCGTGCCTTTGGCTTTGTTCAAAGATTGTATCCTCAAAATATGAATTAATACAGCTTCTCCACCTCCCCCACCGCCTATCCCCTGAAACCAAACCCAATTCCAACAAAAAAAAAAAGACCTCATATTCACTGTGGACAGCTCTTCAGCTCCTCTAATGGACGGGCTGGCCTCTCTTCACACCAAGCGGACAAAAAATAAATAAATAAATAAAATCATGAGGGCCTCCTGAATATTTACTGCTAAGTTAAGTTAAGTTATTCCATTAATTACTCCAAGCAGGCCTAATACTGTATCTGTGGGTACTTGTGTGGTGGCTCGTTAACAAATCCTTCACACGTCATTATCATATTAATTAATGGTCATGAATAGAGTTATTTTCCAGCCCATCATGGATGTTTTGAACCACTCAGTGTACTGGATAAATTTGTGGCATCTATTTCTTTACCAAACCCGCACTCATGGTGTGTTTGATTATAACAAAAAAACAAAGTCGTGATCCTGGCTCATCACACTTCAGGATTGATGGATCTCTATTAACAGCCATGTGCAAATACATTTTAAATAAGAGGACATAGGGAGGCTGTGTAAACTTGGTGATATCAATATGTGGGGTCATTGCTGTTTGTTTGAAGGGAGTGTGCATGGTATTTTCCAAGTAAGCATCTACGCTCCAAAAACATGGGGAAACCTAATGCATGACACTTCTCATCAAAAGCAGCTTCTGCTTTACTGTGCAATAAGATGACAGTAAAGTAGCATTTAGGTATTTTTTCTCCACTAAAAAGAACTGACAAAAACAAAAAGCATGACCAACTCTCAGAAAGATAAAAACCTTGCATTTATGTAAAAAAAAAAAAAACTAAGCAAAGACACATTTTTTCTTCTTCTTTTCTATTGATGTGATTGGCAGCATTTTCAGAGTAATATTGTAAAACCAAAACAGACTGTAAACAACAACTCTTTCTGAAGTGCAGACAGGCTCAGAACCCACCATTTAAACCCACTCAGTATGCCTTTATTTTTACTTTTTTTTTTGTTAGTTTCGTTTTTCAAATGCAATTTTTTTTTTTTCTGAGCTCAGAGGGAAAAACCACAGGCTGGCGACTGTCAGGCTGTCAGATGCCCCATTTTCTGCAGGCATGCCATTGTGTTTCGCTGAGCAAAGGCAGTTTTGCTGGCTTATTGCTAAACCAGCAAATATTATGTTTCTTTATCCCATTAAAACAAGATCAATAAGTAAAATTGTCTTATTCAAATCAACAGAAAAACACACATTTTACTGCAGAGAGTCACTGAAAGGCCAGTTCAGAGAAAAGGGTCTCAATCAATTATCCTCTTAAGGTACTGTCCATTTTGACTCACTGTATCCACTTACTTACTATATACATGAACACATCATTCCATTATTTATGCAATTAATAATGTTAATATTATCCATTTAGATTCTAAACACCGTTTTAAACAGCAGTTTATCTCTAGCATTTATGATCTCTGATTATTTAAAACCTGTGCTTTCAAAAGCAAAAATAGAAAGAAGTGGTATTAGGGAAGATACAAAAGTTTCCGAGCACCAGAAACATGGAGGTTCTGGATGCAGGCAATTACGCTTTTTGAACTAAGAACACGGTTATTTGCACTATTTTCATGCATGTCGTGGCCAGCTACTGATGGAAAAAGTATCACTGGCATTTAGATTTATAGTTTACAGAAAATAATAAAACATTAAAGAACTAAGTTTATATTGCATCTCTAAGAATTCTCATTTCTGGCCTAGTGGCAACAGTGATGTAGACACTCCAGCCCAGTAGGTGCCAGCGATGCATTTCAGGTTTATTTGGCAGCTGTGATAAAAATCAACAGGTTGCATAGCCACAGCCTTGAGGCTTGTCTCCATACTCCAGAACAGTCCTGGTAAATGTTCAGAGACAAAATAAATCTATGCCTGATGTAGCTTGTAAGTTTGCGATTACTGTTTGTTTATATATTGACATCATTTTCAATCAAAATCTTTTTGAATTGAAAGACTTGTAGCTACTGTCAAAAATTGTCATTTGAAAAATATGGGACTCGGTGACCTTGGATTGTTCAGGTGCTAACCCAAATGATTTGGATTATTCTAAAAAAATGTGATCTTTGTAGAATACAAAGCTTCTAGTTAATTTATTTTCAATTGCTTGGCATCAAACAAGACTAGTATTTTTTGAAAAACTAAGTTATAACTGGGGGTGTATTGGCCAGCCGATTTATCTGTACCAATTTCCTTAATTTTTGGAGATTGATGATTGGTGATCGGCTGATACTTGCATGTGAAGCTGATCTTATCCTCCAATCTCAGCTGTCTTGACAAATGTCTAAAAATCAGCAACTGTTCTCTTCTGCTCCCTTGTGAGAGAGGTTTGACTGACAGAACGGCCCACCAGGTCATGTCTGCACGTTTACAGTTAATAGTTACCAAGCCGTTGCCAACTCAGTGACTTTCTTGGTATATTTAGACACATTTCAGACAAAAAAAATTGGTATTGGCCAAAATTGGAATTGGTAGGTCAGGCTATTTAAAGATTGGTAATTAGCGATCAGCCAGAAAACCGCAATCAGTGCACACCTTATAACTAGTAAAATATTTAGATCAGTGTATATGCAAGTGTCTCATCCCCCTTCATTTTCAACAGTGCAATTGAAAGAAATCTCAGTTTGAAGAGCCAGATAGCACAACCCCACCGCCCTCCTTTGAAAACTCTTATTGCCCATTTGAAGGCACCAAGCATAGAGGTCATACCATAAAAGAAAGGTTAAAACAAGATTTGGAAGACCATCAGGTGGGACTAAAAATTACAGTTCAAAGACTAGGTGACCACTATGGCATTATAGCCATAAGTAAAAAACACTTTTTGTAAAACAGAGATGTTCAGCCAACAGGGAAATGCTGTTGTGTCTTAATGTCACCTCTAACATTGCAGCAAAGAAAAAAAACAAAAATATGCAGAAGAACTTGAACATTATTTAATGCACATGCAGGCACCCTTACAACTCCTATTCTACTTGTATTTATACTTACTCAACAACCTGCTGAACGATTAGCTGTGGCAGTCAGCACATTGCTCTCTACACTCTGAACACACATTCAGTTGTGTGCAGAAGGTATGAACAGTTTCTTAGCAGGAGAGAAAGAATGGGGGGAATATGTGGGAGAGGTCATGAAATCTTTAAACTTACTAAGAACAAACTTTAGACTGTTTCAGAAACTCTAAAGGTACCTACTATTTGAAATCCACTTTTAAAGAAGAAGGGAAAGCAGCAGTCATAAGTAGCTGAAGTCATGTGTGATAGCCTAGTTGAGTGTTTCACATGTGCATGTGTATGAAAGAGAGCAAGAGACATTGAGTGGTGAGAGAAAGGGAAGATTTGAACCCAGACTGAGGTGCTGAGAGGAACCAGAAGGATGTGGCCAAAACAAACAAAGAAACAAAAAAAAACAAACAATTTCTCAATGCTGAAAAATACGCCAAACGACAGTGGAAGAACATGAATAACAAAGGTTTAGGGAGATTTTTAAACTGCTGCAATTGTGCTTATTTCACATAAGAAGAGGAGTGTTTAATAAAAAGAAATTTGCTAATGGAAAGTTTTTCATCCTTTAAAATAAAGTAAACAGCAAATTATAGTGGCTGCTTCATCTCATTGTCCATCAGGTATCAACAACCAGTCTTCAGTGAAGGAGAGAGAGTTTGTGCTAACAGCAGCTGAAACACAAGAATAAAATTCTAAGGCGTTCAAAAACCAAATTGCTACATTTACAAAGCAGGAGAACTTGTCAGCATAGGTATAATTGGAACTACGCTGAATTATCAATGAGTCATATGAAGAGTCTATGCTAGGTCAGCATTAGCCTAGCATAGCAGCAAACTGTTCTGCTTGAAAACATCGTCAACAGCAGCAAGGAGGGGTTTTATTAAGACTGAAGCTGACGTTTTGTTAGAACACTATGGACACGTTGCATGCTACTGTTTACATCTGGAAATTTCATGCATATGTACAACACTGGAGAGCAAAAAGACAATTTTTATATGCAATCCATAGCTGAGCTGCTGCAATAGAACAATTCCGTCAATTGACAAAATGAAACCTGGAGATGTAGCTGATGTAGGCTATGCGCCATAGCAAAGGTAAAATAATGCAGAAAAACTGTAGAACTACTGTCACCTTTTTTCTCAGCTAGACCCGTTGCCATAGCAACTGACAACAATGCCACTATGGAGGAATTATGTGTAAACACAGTGGACAAATGCGTAACTTGACTGCAGAAAGAGCTGGGCCATCATTTAATCGCTCACTGGTTACCCATATCGATCTTGCTGTTTTAACATTAGCTAACATGTTGTTGGTGTATCTCAAATGTTTAACACAGCATGATAAAATAAGTTATTCTACCAAATTAAAAGTAGTGAATGAGAGGTGTCCTAATGACCTATTATCATTAAATGCAGGTGAGTCGATAAATCTCAAGAGGATATGGCACAAACATCAAATATTACTTACTAGCAATATTAAAGCAATTTGTTCACGGTAAAATCATCAGCTCTCAGATATGTTGAGTCCTTATAAATAAGACAAACGTATACATGATGAGCAATAAGGGCACCAGAATAGGGTTTTCCTAAAATGTAAGATTTTATTAAAAAAAGAAACAGAATTCATATTTAGCATGCTGACACAATGTGACATCGACTGATGATCAACATCACAGGATTCAGTACCAAACAACACTCAAACATTTCCCACACAAAGGACAGAACATTCAGTCCTTTACATTATTATATTTTTAGGATTGATGTTTAATTCACAATTATTAATAAGTAATCACTGTGGTAAATTAGCCACTGCTGCTCTTAGCTAATCTAACACTGCGGTGGTTGATTAGCTAATTTAAACAACTGGCATACTTATGATCTGTCAGAAAGTTGGTGTGGGTCAGTTTCTTTTATTTTGTAACTGAACCGAAACAGAATTTTACATCACATCTACATGTTGGTCAAAGTCAAGCAAGCACAACTGACCTACTTCCCTTTCCCATGCTATTTTCTTTCTTAATTAAAACATTTTCCTGACCTAGTTATCTAGATGTTGTAGTGTTGACGATTAGCAGCAAAACACTGCGTCCCATTTTTCTTTCATATATTACGCATACATTTAAGACTTTGCGCATTATATTGACAACTTAACAGCTAAACCAATGGTAGTCATCGTCGGCAAGCAGATTTTGCCCTGCAACAGGGATATGGGAGCAGGATCTTGCACTAATTAGGTCTTTTGGGGGTAATTATTTCTAATCATTCCCTTACCTGTAGCAAAAAGTAGGTAGCTGTAAGTTTGCCGAAAGTGAAACTAAATCTGAAGAGCGGTGGAAGCTAACAGATAGTCTGACATACACTTAAAAGTTTTAGCTCACTTTAGCCATTCAAAACAAGTCAAACAGAGAATTTTCATGTCAGTTGGTTACAACAAAGTTAGCAAATATTAAAAGTACCATTTTTCCAAAAGATGATTTGATGCCATTTTCAACGTTCGTTTTTCTTCATGAGGTTACATGGTTGAGTCTGCCATCAATACCAGATTAAATAATCATGGCTCCACCACAAGTGAAGTAAACTTCTGGAAGCTGCATCATATTGTCAGTTGTGCAACAGCGTCAAAGATTGTATGAGCCATTCTTTTTCAGGTCATGTTTTTCCAGTTTGAAAATCATTTAGCAAGCCTAGTGTTAGCTAGTAGTTTCACTTTATTTGTGTTATGTACATTGGCTATCTTTCAATACATAAACTATTAATGCAAGCTGTATTAAGAATTTTTAATAGTAGGTGCTCTATCTTAAATAACCTGGATCATAAAAAGCAACCAAAAGGTGTGACTAAGACATCGTCACCTTTAAAAAGATTCTTAATTACCCTGTAAAACACTAATTAAAACTTTAAATATTACATTTAATTAACTTATGTAGGTCATTTTTTTGGTGCTGTCTTTCATTAGATGGGGTTCAACTTTAAAAACAAAGTATGTCTAGTGATTCCTTCACTCATTCTTTTATATCCTTCTGTTTAGCACACCATAAAAGATGAGGCATTTCTACAAACATCTATTATCCAACAACCTTCTTTCTAAAGACTCCTCTATTCTTCTCATGCATCTGTTTTTTTCTGTCTTTTCAGTGAGGAATGCAGACCAATACCAAGTGGTGGGGAAAACACTGCCAGTCAGAGTCTTAAAAAAAAGAGGAGAGAATGGGAACAAAGTCCATAAAGAAAATCTAGAGGGAGTGACACATACTGAGTTCCCCAGTCAGAGATGTAATTTTCATGTGAAACCCTCTCAGATGGATCGGGGGTTGGGGGAAAGCGAGAGGTAGAGGGGGTGGGAGGGGTGAGGTGACACTGGCTGACAGGGTTAGGGGGAAAGAGAATGGGGGGGGGGGGAAAAATCCAGGGGTGAGATAGGGAGGAGGAAAAAGTAGAGTAGGAATGAGCTCTTTGGAAAATAAACAGGGTGTACGGTTTCAAAGGCAAGGAGGGACACAGGCATTCCATTGTTCAGACCAATTATCAGTGGAAAAATAATAACAACAGATGGATCCAGAGCAGCCAACTTGTGCACTGGCGCTGGAGAACAGATGATGAAATTTTAGAGTGCTGTTGGATATCAAGGGGTAGGGAAGGAGGTGGGAACGCGACCCCTCACTCACACTAACACACACACACACACACGCACACACCCACACACCAGATGTGAACTTTCACAAGGACAGCTTGATACTCTGGCTGACACTTGTGCCACTCTCCAGACAAACACCTTGGTCAGATGATACATATGTCTCTCCCTTGTTGTCGTGTAATAAACTCTGATCCACGCATTCCTTTCGTGTTCAACAAAGCGCAGCGGGTTACTTAATGTTTTTACAATGCAGTAAATGTTTGCCAATTGGAATTAAGTCACATTTTCTCCTCTATTTCTGGCCTGGATTCCCCTCACCCCAACCCCCTCTCTCTTCCTTTATTGAAATTAGCACACATCCCTGATGACCCTGTTTGATGTCTTCCAGCATGCCAAACGTTCACGGACAGGCATACGCAATAGTGCAGCAGAGACAAAACCTCACTAACTCTGGCTTCATTCAGATGGTCCTCTCATATCAGCTGCAGACTGACAGGCAGCAGAGGGTGGTAGAAGTGGAGGTTTAGGGAGGGGGGTGGACTGCAACCTTAAAACAAAAAACCCAAGTCTCTGTGCGCCTTGTCAAGAATGGGAGATGTCTAAAGATACCAGTACAAAAGATATGCCTCTTTCTTTTCACAAGAAAAGAGAAGTTTTCGTTTCATTAACTTCTTTCTGAAGCGTAATTATCTCCCCATAGACCCTAATCACCAACAGAAAAGATAACAGAACAAAAAAGCAGTTTCTTCCTCCGTTGTTAAAGTTTTCCCCCTTTTTTAAAGTTGTTGTCTTTTTATTCTCTACACTTTACTTGAGTTGATCCAATAACGCAAAAAGATTAATAGGTCGCAAATGAAAATTTTTTTCGGCTTTCTGTATCTTTTTTATCTGCACATTTGACCCGCTTGACCAACAAGCGAGGGAAAACGCTTTTCACCAAAAACATTTTGAAACAAGGCTGAAGAGTGCGATGCCACCTTAAAAATTGTGCATACAGTACTCAGACCAGAGTGCAGTAAAACTAGTCTTACAAATACCTTTTTTCCCCTAAAAGTTAAACAAGTAAATCTAACCAGCACTACCCAATTTTAAACATAGATAACCACAAAGGTAGTGGCCTATACTTGTCAACAAGCTTCATGTGATATATTGGCATTAGCTAGTCATCATTTAGCTAACATTATCTGCATCCAGCAGCAGTACTCAACTCACTCAGTTAGCTTGGGGGTGAAGAAAATTGTGCAAAGTTCTTTGCCTTTTGCTGGTTTGCTGCCATTGTTCTAACACAGCTCTGTATATGCTTCTACTCAATACTGAGCAATATCACATGGTCATACTTATGTTTTTTTAATAAATTTGCAAAAATGTCTACATTTCTGTCAAGATTTACGCAACCCTCTAGAGGAATGGGGCAATATCCCTCACAATAAGTTTTGCATTCCCTCGCAATGTGCTTACTGCGATATTTCCTGTTCTACTTGGTATACACTCACAAATGTCAATTTAAAATTTCAAATATACACACATTTAAAGAGCCTTATTGAAAACGTGTTTATTAACTCTTTGGTGCAAAAAACTGATTGAAAATCAATTTAATCACTGCATGTTTATGTCTGTGTAAGGTTGAGATGGAACTGCACATGAAAACAACCCTTTAAACCATTGAGACTATCAACACAATAGAGACACGATCAAAACTGTCAGATGACTTATTACCACACGATAATAACTCAGAAGTAGTCCAAATAGTTTGGATATATTTTTTCTTTCCTACTAATGGAAATTTCTGTTTATATCATAGGTTTGTGGTGCATGGCAATAAAGTAAAAGATATAAAACTTCAGGTATTTCACAACGAAATATAAAGATACATAGAAAAACCTTACGAAAACCTTATATAATAGCAGAAAATATTAAGACCATCGTAAGAAAGGCTTACAGTATTCAATTATGCCGCATGAACCAGTCAGTATATTATTGCGAGAGAACGCAAAAGTATTGCAAGAGAGCGCAAAAGAAAAAAAAATTCCCCATGTCCTCTAGAGGGCCCTGTAAAGATGGGATGCTGAGTGTACATTCATGAGAAATAATATGAACTTTTTTTATTTTCGCAAATGGCTGCAATAAAACAAAGAGTGAAGCATTTAAAGGTGTTTGAATATTTTCCCCACCCACTGTAATCTGAGTCCTCCAACATTGCTTGGAGGAGCTTGTGATAATATAGTCCAAATGACAAATCCCTGGAGGACTGCAAAAGAGGATTTCAACTTTTTTTTCTATTTCTTGCCGGAGATTTAATTAGCTTAGGTGAAATAATTGCCATTAACAAGTCCTGTCAAATGGGGTTGAGACGTTTTTCAATAGGAAAAAAAAAAACATTTTTCGGCGATGAAGAGACAAAGAATTTTGAAACAGAAACTGGCAGGCCATCAGCCATTTAGTGCACTGACACCGAGGTTGAGTTAATTAGACTATTGTCATTTTAATCAGGACAGCTCAATGTCCATCACTTCCCGGACTTTTTTCTTGGTGTGTGTGCACTGTAAATGTGCGTGTAGGTGTGTGAGCCAGAGGTATCATCCAGCCATGTGTTACAGAGAATTGGTCTGGTTCTCTCACATGCTTACAACAGTAATGAGCTGGAGACACATGGAGGAAACACAGGAGCCCAGAGGATCGCCGGGGGAAACGGCTTCACTCATGTCTCTGTTCATTTGAAAATAATTTAAATATCAAATATTTGAAATTATTTGCTTCTCCCTGACTATCAGATTTTGAATAGAGTCTCTGTCATCTCTTTGTCAATATATTCTTTACTGGCATTAGCATTGAGAACATTATTATGCATCCATATTTCCAAGGGGCTCAGCGTTATATGTTGGAATAATGGCTTATGTTTTTAACTCTGATTTCCACATTTTATACATGCACGCACGCTTGCACACCCACACACACACCTACATACAGGGAAGACAAATAATACAAAATAAACACTGGATTAAACTTCATAAAATCTTTAACTTAGTGCACAGAGAAATCAGCCAGTGAATGAAATCATTTGACTTTCAGCTACATCATCATATGCGACCCACTAGAAAATAGGAAATCTCTCTGGTGTGGAAGTTATTAATGCATCAAGAGTTTTAAAAGTCACTTTTTTATTTTTTAATCTCAGTGAAGTGTTTAAAAATGAAGATGGAGGTTTGAGAAGCATCTACAAAGGCGTTAAGAATATGTCGTTGCAGTTTCTATTTGCCGTATTTTGTGTTTCATATGTTTAGCATTTTTTTTGTTTATATTTGACTCTGAAATCTTTCCTAATATAAAAAAATGTATATAAATGCCCTTGTACAAGTCACTATGATAGATGTTTGAATAAGGTTTCCAGCAAAAAGGGTGAGAATTTCTTTACCATTTAGCGAGTTATGATTAATGAAACATGCTGATACTTCATGCCAAACAGCGTTATGCCAAACATAATGCTGAGGGGAGCGGTTGACCGCAACAAGAGGGCGGTCCTACGTCACGTTAGCAACAATAGGCAAAAGTGGTTCATGAGGCGTCTACTCTTTATTATGTCTACGAATTGAGGCCACCAACCAAGCTTGGCTGGCAGTGAGAAGTTGAGTGGCTAAAGCCTTTTCTCGGCCTACATCCCCCATATTGCTGTACAGTTCTGGATTGGAGTTCAATGAAATTCTATTGAACGTATTTTTGGTTAACATTGATCATGTGTCTACTGCAATATATATTGTTACTGATTTACTGTCCAGTCCTACTCCTACTGCCTATATAAATAATTGATGAACAAGTTAAATCTTTTTAATCCTCTTTTAGAATCTTAAAGAAAAATAAATATTAGCCATAATTGGTGATTTTTTTTTTTTTTCTGCATCTCGATTTTAAAGATTTCTAAATAAAACGGTATTGTATTAAAAGTACTGACTTTGTCTCACATGATGAAACTCATTACAGTTTAAAAAAAATGAAAAGAAAGAGTATCAAAGGGCATGCCAGTGTTATTTTAGACAGTAGCCGCAAGCAGTAAAAGCAACATTTCGGAGGGGTGGCTGCCAGTGGAGCTCTGCCAATCACCAGAGGTGATAAAGGACCAACTCAATATTAATACAAAAACATCTTTTGCAGCTTTTCCCCATAACCACAGTTCAGGTCATCTGTGGACAAGGTGACAAAGGGAACCTGGAAATAAAAGCTGGTGAACCCTTCTCCCCTTCATTCCCTGTTGCAACACAACCATCAGCCTGAGGGCAGGACTGGCCGGTAGACGTTAGAAGAACAAAGTAAGCTTCTGCAATATTTCATATTCAGTCACCTCAAAAGAAGGTGCGTTAAAAGTGGTCGCAGGAACCCTGCTGTATTTGACTGGACTCCAATGCTGCTGTGTCTGTTTGTGATTAAATTAATGATTCTGCCTGTTTTTATCATGAATGATTGCTTGTTTTTAAAAGTCATTTTTAAATAGAAAAGACAGCAACAACACTCAAACCCTTCAGTACTGTTAGTTTTTAAAAAAGAAGCACCACAAACAGATGTGCGACAGAAAGTGCTTTTCCTCTTCAATTGCTCTGGTGTTCTAATATCTGTAAGTGTTTAAACTGAGCGGGAAAGTTATCAAATGTCATTTCCTTACAACCAAAAGACAAAAGCTTTGTTTGTGTGCTCCACATCCTCCACAGTGCCTCTCTTTCTCTCTTTCTTCCAGCTCAGCAGCAGCAAACAGAGTTGTATGCAAATACTAAAAGCCATAATGCACTATATTGTTTGGTGTTAACATTTGAATATTTAAATGCTGCGCTTTAGATCTAGATATTCCCATTTCAATTTCCATACAGTGCTGCTGAATGTATACAGTTAAGCTTACCCGCCTGGCAGGTTGAAAACTTTCTATTTGCATTTTCCCAGCTTGATATTGTTTCAACAGTGTTATTCGCAATTATGTGTCTTCCTGAGTACTTAGTTGTTAAGAACACGAGTTGCTGGTGGTTTAATAAATGACAAAGGCGTGTATGGCCTTGTGTCACAGCCACCCGAGTTGGATGTGTGAATCACCCACGCTGGTGTCACTTAACCAAATTGGTAAAGCTGATAAGCTGTATTTACATAGCAGTGTTGCTGGGCGTGATTATTATCAGTCAAACGTCCCTCCCCACCTCCACACGCTTTAATGGAAAGTTGGAACATAACTTAGTGAGGCTGCCCTCAGGAAAATAGCTCAATTATACCTGTGGGTATAAACACTCGTGTGGCTGGCAGAGAGATAAACAGATGTGCAGTGATGGCCTGCAGTAGTCAAGCAGCTGCTGCTCCGCCTTCATTCATTCACTTGTCCTGATGGTGGATTCCTGTTTCTTTCTCCCTGCAGCCACACTATTTGTT
The DNA here is from genome assembly GCA_903066815.1 of Brachyrhaphis roseni. Classification (NCBI taxonomy): domain Eukaryota; kingdom Metazoa; phylum Chordata; class Actinopteri; order Cyprinodontiformes; family Poeciliidae; genus Brachyrhaphis; species Brachyrhaphis roseni. The sequence goes on from CAEFZY010071889.1 coordinate 12,727, forward strand.
TATGATGTGGCGGTTAACAAAAGCAGATTAGGGCTGAAACAATTATTTGGATTAATTGTGATGAATCAATTACTGGAATAAGTGTCCACTAATTTTGAAATTGACACATACCGATGCATTGAACCCAATTTTACTACTTCTGATGCCGATACAGAAACAGTTCTGAATTGACTTAAAAATTTATTTATTTTTAAAAGACGTAAATGTACCAACTTACAAATGTATTTGAAAACTCTGCACCAGTACAGCAACAAATACACCAAAAACTTCACAAGTTTGCTCAAACATGTAAAACACAACACAATTTTAATTTCCTTAAGTCAGTGCAATTAGGAGTATAGCAACCGATGTAAAGTAAATAATAAAGAAACTTACAAAAACAAAAAAGGTTGACTACCTTGGTCAAACGTAAAAAAAATAAGCTGCAACATACCTTTCAAAAGATTCAGAAAGTTCAACTAGACATTCTAAACAGTGCAGAATAAATAATAAACCATGTCCTCAGAACACAAAGCACAGAATTGATCTGCCCTTTAGAATCGAGACCAATACAGATATTCAGACAGACTCAAAAAAGAGCTTTTGCTGAAAAAAAAAACAAGCTCAGGGAAGCAAGTAAGCCAAAACTGCAGCAAAATATGTAGCATAATTTTCAGCAATTAAAAAAAATTATAATAATCTATAAACATGTCCCACGCAAAATTCCTCCAGTGTTCACCCGGTTCAAATTCTGTAAAAAATAAATAAATCTATTAAACACCCTTTCCTGTCCAATTAATAATCAGAAAATAATCAATTGTGTTAATGTTAAGTCAAGTAAAAAGGTTGAACTTTTCAAATGTTTTGAAAAAGTTAGATGCTAGAAATATATTTTCAGCAGCAGATCCATCCTTTGCTACAAATGATCCAGTGTTCACTAAATGAATGCTGTTATGGCATTTTTGTCCTATTTTGATAAAAAAAAAAATGTTTTTGTTTATTTACATCTTTCAAAGTATTTCTTATATTATATATAAAAAAGTTCCAAGTGGATGAATGAAATATCTGCAGAATATGCTCATTTTTTAAATCAAATTAATCATCAGAATAATCTATAGAATAATCGATTACTAAAATGATTGTCAGTTGGAGCCCTAGAGAATATCTTTAACGCGGAAAGGTACTCTCTTAACGGTCGGTTTACAAGGCGTAAACATCAAAAGAGAACGATCGCTGCCTTTTAGCTTCTCCCTTTCCAAACTTTCCTTTTCTGGTATTACAGTATTCTTTCCACACTGACTAAAAAAGACAACATGAGAGCATTCAGAATGATGTCAAATGATGTTATTTTGTCTCGGTGCACTGTGCATTTGAGCTTGCACTTGTATTGAAAAGGACATCCCCCTTTGGCTGTTGTCTCATTGAGAGCCTACCTGTCACACGGCTGATATAACGCTCTTTGAATGCAATGTGTACATATGATCAGAGCTGTGGCGAGCCGACCTAGATGACAGAGTGACTGGAGTGTCAAAAGCGGCCCCACAAACAGACATGTCCCTTTTTTCCCCAGACAGGAAGCTGGGAGCAGCAGAGGCTCTGCCTTGTCTCATCTGCCAGCAGTCCTCGCTGCCTCTACACCCCCAACTCCACCCTCCGCCTCAACATGTCTGATGGTGTGTAGGAGTCGATGCTGGACGGCTGATTTGATTTCAGCCAGTGTGACACATCTGTTGCTTGTCATGTTGTGTTGTGCCAGTCTGTGAGGCGAGCGAATGGGGAGAACGGGCGTCTGATCGCTGCTTTCATGTTTACAAACAGGGGGCTCAGGATTATGTGCCGGCTGCAGCATGGTAGGAAGGTCAAGAGGTGTGGAGCGAGTACAGTATACATCTGCGTAGTCCAAATGCCACGAGCCATCACTTCTCCTGACCAAAGCTCTGTATTGAAATATTGTATGATGAGATGCACCGATCAGGCCTTTTCAGGCTGATACCCATTTCTGTTCTTCTTTAAGGCCTGACATGCTAATTCAGAGGGGGGCGGTTATTACTAAGACAGTAGGAGTGCACATGTTGCCATTTCTGGCCCACTGGCGACTAGGCATGTCACGATAACAAATTCTGCTGAACAATAAATTGTCAGCATAAGTAATTGCAATAAATGATAATGTTGTTTTGAGAATATTTTGAAGACATGTAATGGTAATAGCAAAATAATGCAATAACACATCCTCAAAGATCAATAAACTTTAAATTCTAATGAACATTTAACTCTGGAATTGGACGATATTTTAAATATCCAAAATAAGTAAACAAATCAACAGAAACAACAAATGGTTACTTGATTATGCTATAAAACAGCACTATGTGTTTGGATAATTCTACCAAAATTGAAGGAATTACAAAATTATCGCGAAGTATCAACATAGTTTTTCTTATCTATGTTGTTTTTGAGAGATAAAATACATAACTGGAGAAAACAGCAAGTCTCTCCTCACATTTCATAAAAACAAGAATTTCTGTTTTTCTTCTTCCAATTATGGTCTTATCTGCTGTGTCTTTGGCGCCACCCTCTGCCTGATTATTGCCCCTTTCGGCGCAATCACAAAAATCTGGAATTAGCGCACACTACTCGGCAGGTATAGTTGACCTCATTTGCATCCCACAGGTTTCAAAAAGTGAAATTAATTAGGCCTTAATACATCACAGCACATTTTAAGGACCTACATCTGATCAGAACCAATCGAGGTAAAAATTGGCCAGTGCCAATTCCCAGCTGATAGATTAGTGCACCTCCAACTGAGACGCACTGGAGCTCTTTGGGGGGAGGGGGTTAAAACACAAAGGGCTGAAAGTGGGGGAAAAAAAGAAAAGCAAAAACGGTATGAAGCTAGGTTCCACTAAAAGGTTTCTCTTTTCCTTTACATTACCTACAGAAGATCAATTACTTCTCTGTGATTTGCTACAGTTGTAAGTCAAATCTGCATCAACATTCTTCACAGTGTCCTCTTTATGGACTTTTAAAGTATGATGTCAAATACAAAAAAAATTCTAAAAACCTACAAAAATAAAGGCTATAGTCTAAGCAAGATTTCTTCAGTCAGCTTAAAAACACGAGCAACAACCAAGGCTAATTGGAAACATCTAGTCCATCCTCTTATGAAGTACACACGCTACATCAGCAAAAATCAAATGACAGTATTTCAGCCGGTGAAAGTAGCCCCACCACTAAAGAAGCAGAAAGGAATTTATTAGCGGGAATGGAGCGGTAAGTTAGGAGGTTACATCTCTGTCCTTGTCTGGGCAATAAATATTCAAAAGTGCCATGTAATTACGAGTTTAGGATTCATATCTACACGCTGAGCTGCTCTAACTGTAAATTACTTGGAAAATGTTCAGAGGGAATTTTTTTTTTTTTGTTTTGCTTATTCTTAACTAGAATTAACAAATGATATTTAAATATTTTTGATTACCATAGTGTTTTGATCAAAAAAGAAAAAAAAAAAGTGCAATATGTAAATGCCATCCCTCTTCAGAGGGTGGGGAAAAAAAATTTCAGAGGGCTCATTTACATTGTCAAATGACTCAACATTCAATACTTTCCACTTGCTATCAAACTTTGCTCCTGAAGACGTATTGACCTGGAAATGATCACAGCTTCTCAAAACATACATGACATAGAAGAATAGAAAGAAGAAAGGGTCGAACATAGTATCAAACACCGTGACAATTGGGGGCTCGTCCAACCACGAGTCAACGCCGTTATGGTGCAGCATGGGGTGGAGGGGAGGGCTCGGTGCTTCTAATTTATTCAAAGAGGGATCATTTGCTTAGGGCTCTAATCCAAGGATCAGTCTGTCCTTCATTAGCCTCAATCTGACATAGATGTGAACAGCATGTAAGCTTGCCACATGAACACTGCCCCTCCTTCCTCTCTTTCTCTGTATCTGTTCCCCCTCCCTTCTCGGAAAGGAGGAGGAACAGTAATGTTGAACCGTTGGAAATATAACAGGTTGTTAGCATTCCAGAGAGAATTTTACATGAGTGTACATCCAGAGAGAATTTTACATGAGTGTACATCGGGCTTTAATTAGAGACTATTTGATCATTCAGCAGCTGAGCTTTATTTTAAAAAATCCAGGTTCATGTCGGTGTACGGTGACTGTTGGCGCTGTGTGAAACAGTTAGCATGAAGACGGTTCTATGAAAGAAGAGTCAGTATTTCATTGAATGTGAAAGGAGAATGTGAGAAAGTGTTCCGGCTTTATTTATCACATACAATTTTCAACCATTGTAAACAGTGCGGGTGAAAATGGATAATTTGGATGGTGATCGAAAGCTTTTTGTCTGTAAACTCTCATACTGAGCCTTGCAGAAAGTATTTTAAATGCTGAACTTTTTGAATGCTATTTTATAACCCTGAATCTAAATATATTTCATTGAGACTTTATATAATAGACCAACACAAAGTGGTGCATAATTGTGAAGTGAAGATTTTCCATCTTTCCATCAGCTTCTTCAGCACAGTTTTTTATGTTCTCTACTGAAGAGAAGCATCTTGCCCCATGCTGCTGCCACCACCACATTTCACAGCGGTGACCATAACTTCCACATTTTCTTTTACAAATTTAAAAAATCAGAAATTTGGGACGCATATGTCTTCAACTCCTTTAGTTTGAACCCCAAAATAAAATCTATAAAAATTTAAGCAAACAATCCATCAGGGTCTCTAAAAGACATCTAACTTGTTGGGTTTTATAAGCTACATTTTTCACAAATCATTAAACAAACCATGAAGTTCACTTTAGATTTACTAAAGAGGCAAAGAACACTGTTCAATAATTTACTTGTTAGAACAACATAAGCCCTAAAAATAAGTTTGAAATCTGTGTTTGGCATCCAAAAAAAATTCAAAAAGCTGATCTAAGGCGATCTAGAGCCCAAAGCAGAATGAATTAGAGCATTTTTTATTGTTGACAAAGACTACAATGATCTTTGAACTTTCAGTAACTCAAAAGTCTTAACAAAGCTAAATTTTGATATATAACAAATCAGAAATAAAAAAAATCTAACATAAATTCTAGTAAAAAGCATTCTACATTTTCAAAAATCATATTTTATTTCCATCTTTTAGTTAAAAGAATAAAGAACTGAAAACTAGTCTCCATTTTCTTTTTTTCACACTTAACCAGACCTGCAAACTGATTTGAGCAAACTTCTCTGCACAGGAACTCTTAATATCAAGAAATATAAAGAAGTTCAAGTGGTATAACTACTGTGAGGTGCTGTATATGTAAACAACAACCTGGAACTCTAAATGTCAACACAGAACCATGTGGACCTAAAAATACGAGCAAGATGAAAATCCGACCTGACCAAGGTCAACAGGGGACGATAAAACAAACAGCAGGTTTAAGGTGAAGTCTTCCCTGCGTGAAGGTTAGCCGTGTTCTGTGTTTACACTACATCCCAGGCTTTGAAATTGTTTTGCTTTGTGGAGGCTCTGCCTTGGGGGTCACGGTTTGTTTTTGACGTGTTTATACACCACACAAGGAGTAATGACTTCTAGGATAGTCCAGGGAAGGGGGGGGAGGGACGCAGACATGAGCAAGTAACACTCGGCAATTTTTTTGCGCCTGTCAGGTTCATGGTTAACCTTTAACTCCCCGCTGACTGGCCTGCGTCACTGTCTGCAGGACTCCAGCAGTCACAGCTGATGTCAGTAAACAGCTGCTGTCTATTACTACACAAAACCCCTTTTCCTACAGTCTTGTGGCGATTAAAAACCTCAATGGCTTTCAATATAAAGTAGGCTTCTATTTGAAAAGAAGTGAGCAGCATCTCCACTTTGGGTACTTACTTTGATGTCAGGCTCCACAGAATGTCCTCGCTGGTCGAGCAAATGGAGAAGTGGAGAGGAGATCAAAAGTGAGCAAAGGGCAGGATATGGGGCAGGGATGGAAGGCGTGGGGGGGAATAGAAAAGAGAAAAACGGTGGAAATTAGTTTCACAAAAGTGTTAAAAAAACAAAAAACATACTTTTTCCACAATCAGAAATGCCTACCATATCACCTCCGGTATCTTTTTTTTCCTACATCATGCTTGAGTTAAGTTAAAGCAGTGGAGGAAAAAGAAACAGGTTACTCTGAAATTAACATTCACTCCCTAGCTTCCTTTTAAACATTTCGAGATGCACGCATAATATATATACACATAAATAACAAGACTATTAAAAAAACAATGCACTCCAACAACTGGAACCGAGCCCCCTTGAAATTGATTACTGCTCTAACTGATTTTAAACCCCAGCTCCTCCTTAACCTTAGATCAAGCTTTTCTTAATCACTGTCTTCTAAACCTGTTGAGGGAATTAAAAAACAGTTTACATCTATATTTGAATCAAAGTGTACGGGAAAAAAATTTGTCATGCTGTTTCTCTGGTTTAAAGGCTTTTTGAATGAAAGAAGATGAGTAGAAAAGGAGCACCCTGCCCACTTGTTGTTATGAACTGCAGGTCAGCTGGCTTAAAAAAAAAAAACAAAAAAAAAAACAACATTTCCAGCATAAAATAAATAAAAAATAATGCAAAAAAAAACAAAACAAGAACTGTCTTTCTTTAAAAGATCATAGACAGTGTTAAGGTAACCCTGTTAGGATCATGATCTGCTTTATTCATCAAGTTTGTGCAAACTAACAAGGAATTGGCCTTTGCTTTTACAGATATTTAAAATATAAATATATTAAAAATGGAAAGTATTGAGTTTTGCTTCTGATTGCGAAGAAGTGTATAACAACCTCCCAGTATTACACAGTGGAGAGATAGAATTAGAAAAGTCTATATTATGGAAAAAACGACATCAACACTACAACTTAAGATGGAGACTTTTGAAACAAAGTGGAGACCTATAACTAAATTCATACTGTAACTTTGACACCTCTATTTATTTATTTGCTTGTGTATTTTTTGAATTTATTTTGTATTATTATTATTACTGTACACTTTTATTACTTTAGTCTGTATTTTCATTATGTCTACTGTTGTCCCTGTCACTGAAATTGTTATGATTTATATATCCATGGATGTTAAGTGTACCTATGTTGGACTGGTTTCCTCCATCACTGATCCCTGGATAACTTTTGGCACAGCCGGAATTAAACAGCCTGTTTACTTGATGTAGGTGAAATGTCTAAAATGGTCTGCGTAAATAAGATGAGAGATGCGAGAAATGTGAGATGTGACAAAGGTGGACATGTGTATGTGTTGATATAAAATTGTTATTGAAAATAAAAAGTTAAAATAAAAAAAATGGAAAGTATTTCTTGTAAATATTTATACATCAAGTGTTTTTGCAAAAGCGGAAGACAAGACGGAATTAATGCAAATATTAATGGTATACTGTGTGGTTAAATGGTTTGTGTCCAGGATGTGTGTGGTCTGCAGAGATTTTTAGCAACCCTTTCCCTGACATCCCAGTTTTACATTATAAACAGCGGAAAAGAGGTAATTTAGTGTTCAACACGCATTCCCTTGAAAACTACTTGCAATATTGCAAGAAATGCCTTAGATTTAACACTACTACCACCCGCCCAAAAACAAAAAAATCAGCAGGTAATACAAATCAGCTGGTTATGGATTATTCCTTTAACTTTGAAGGGAATAATCACAGATTCTGACACCTGGTCATAATTTGAATAACAAATGATGAGTGACAGAAATGTTCCATTCTGTAAAGTTAAAAAAATATATTTTGTAGTTATTTATAGTTCTTAAAGAGAACCTGGAATCAGTTAAATTTGGACAAACTAACCCTAATCTGCAGCAAAATTGAGGATCAGTGCATCTCCAGTGTGAATTACTATGTTATATAATTTTAACTCCAAATACTATACATTTTCACTCAGGCTTATGTAAAACTCTCAACCTAGGGTGTTTTTGCTTACATTCAGTTTACATAAATGTCAGCTAATGAGATTGAAGACATGTTTTTTAACTAATTAATTAATATAATGATTTGTCCCATTACAGTTATCAAATGTTAGTCCACAGCCTTTTACAGCTGGCCTTTGTCATTCAGTCCCTTAGTGTGAAAACACACAGGGGATAAACAGCAAGATGTGTTTCCTGAAAGGGGAGGAGAGGTGGAAAAAGCCCATTCTGCCCCTTAAATCACCGCCTGCCCCGCCACAGCCGACGCCACAGGCTTTTCTGCAAAGCTAGGAAAAAGTTCCCCGAGGGGGGGGGGTAGCACCTGCCAATTCAAACAGTGCTTGACGCCCCCGCCTATCTCTGGCCTGCCTCTGCGGACCTGCCTTCACCGGGGCTTCCTGAGGGCTTGCTGCAGCTGGAGCACTTTGAATAAAGGTAACGGCAATGTCACAGCTACTGTAAACTCGGCCGGGTTTGTTCCTGTCAGCAGGACATTCCTAATAAAAGCAGAAATAACCCCACCTAAAACACAACACATAGTTTTTTTTGTTGTTGTTTTTTTTTTCCTTTTTTTCCCACAGGCCTCCCAAGTCTAAACTTCCCATGAGTTACAAAGAGAGTACACAGGCAGGAAAGGGCAACCACTGCCTCCTCAATTCCTGCCAAACAAAATGCCAGAAGGAATGGCAGTTCCACTCGGCTCCTGGCTTTAAATATACAAGCAATTTAGAAAATGATTAGTCTTATTTTCTTGTTGAGTGCCTGACACCACAGAGGAAACCAGAACAATCATGCAAGCTGGTTCTCTTTTTTCTTTTTTTCTGCTGAATTTAGAAACACTAATTAGTTTTGCTCTTGTAAAAGCCAACCTGAAAACGACCAATTAGAAAGTGAAAATGAGATGTGCGGAGGAAACAAGAACTTGTCGTTTGCTCGCTTTAAAGTCCCACGTGTGCAACTTTGCCGTGATGACTTTCACACAAAAAATCGGGACTGACTGGCCCAAGTCTTGGTGTCATGTACACTGCTCTCTGGAGCCACACAGCCCCTCACTTCTCTCTGTCAGGAGGAAACTATTAAAAATCTGCGGGGCCACATCAAAACCCGCGGCTGGCCGGTTTGACCATGCAGATGTCTGAGGCACCAGGCAGGGGAGGCTGACCACAGTACCAGCTGGTTTCAGCTCAGGGCCAAACCGCTATTACCCCCTCCTCTCCTCACAGGCTCCTTGTTTCTATGAATTTCCTGTTTCAAGGGTAATAATTCCTCCCCAGAAAAGGTTTGTTTCAAGCCAATGAGTGATGTTTCAGCCTTTGGGTGATTTGAGACCTCACCTGCTGAGTGGTTGTTATGAAAAGTAAGTCTAAAACTTGTGGAAATTATCTTATTTTGCGAGAATTTCATCACTATTCCCAAAGCAAACAATAGCGGGCGTTTCATCACTGTCGACCTGAAGATGGATGGGCTGTCAGCACTCAACCCCTCCCGCCGCCCCCACTTATCCAGGATCCAACTCCTGGACTATAAAGAAGTGGCTAAAAAAGGCCGGAGCAATCGCTTTCCCCGACCTGCGTTTTTTACTGGGGAGGAATTCTCAGATGTCAGATCGCTGCCAACGTCCTTGTAGCCAATGGCGGAGAGGCCAGCAAGTTCACATTAACTGTGGAGTGTAACTGCGCTGAACATCTGCTCATGAATGAGAGCGCTGCCCGCTAAACTCGGCGAGCCCAGAGCTCCACTTATGAAAAATTCAACGCTCTCCTCGTTGGCACGCTTGTTTTTTTTTTTTTCTTTTTACACTATTCTCCCGAGCCCCGGGAATTATATTAGGAGAAATTCAGCGTGGTCTGGTGTATCCGAAGGAACAGCTGGCACTGAAAAGGGGATGTGCTGCTTAGCAAGAACTAGGGGAGCACATGGGAGATCTGCCTTCTCCTGTACCATTTGTCCTTGAAGAAAAAAAACACAAAAAAACCCATCAAGTTTAGAGACCTAGATAATGCTAAGAAAGCAAAGGCTACAATTAACTGATCGCACACCACACGTGTTCTACAGGGGACAGAGCAAAAATGGAGCCAAATCTGGCAAAAGACACTGGAAGGAAAGTGAGGGTGTTTCTTCATTTCACTAGGACAAGTGTGGATGTTAAAATACCCTCATCCACCATGATGAGACATAAGATTGCACCTCTACAGTCCTCCCCTTCATATACTCTGATACTGATTAAAAATTCCTTAATACTTTTGAAAACAGAGTTCCAAAGTATATATTATATGTTAAAATGCAGGATGAGTCAAATGCAGATCTTCTGGGATGACTGATTGAAAGGATCCCATCCCCGCAACTTCAACAGAGCAAAGCAAAGCTGCGTGTACAATTAGTTGTGCAGCACACTGCACTTGTTGCAGTATAATTAACTGATTACTTACTTGTTTTTCACAAGGTACACTGTACTTCTCCATTTAAACATTAAATAGATTAGCACATATAAAATAGCTTTCTCTACTCTATTCTGTATGTCTGTATGTTGTTAAACGCACCACTTCAGCCAAAGTTTTTGATGCGCGTTTTAACCAGGCGCTCTTCAAAGTTTCCTGCCCATAACTCTTCACCATGCTGTCATCTAAAGAAGCATTTAATTGAGTGTTCATGTTAGAGATGGTATTCAGAAGGAATGTTTTATTGACTGATTCAGTTACTGTCACAATGTACTCTCTGCTTAAAGTTGAAAGTGTCCCAGGCATCTGCACCAAATATAGTCAGGGGAGTGAATTGTAATCTGTCAAAATGATGGACAGGCTTCAAATGTTTGTCGATTTAAAAAAAAAAAAAAAAAAGTGAAGTATTTCGTTTAATGTGACCCCTGATCATTAGGTCATTCCAGAAAAAACAAAACAGAAGGAAAAAATGTGGAGAGTTTAAAGAGCCACAGGTTGCAGACCTGTGGTCCAATATATTTTATTTTTTGCCTGTTCCATAAAGATCAATGGGTGAAATGAACATGTCTGACCTTGTGCAGAAAAGGCATTATCATCTACTGTTTGTGATCAGATCACAGTTGGAGAGCGCTAAACATGAGCATGAAAGCCATGAAGGCATATGGATGTCTCACCCACCAGACAAATGACATATAGCCACACAGGAACCCCCTTCTCCTCGTGTGCATGTAAAAACAAAGCACTTTAAGCTAAGTGATGATGAAGCCTGTGTGTTATTTTTTCCAGGTCTTGCTGTGGGAGCTGCATCAATGGGTGGTATTGGTGTTTGACAGAAGAACAATAAGGCACATTTTTTTGCTTTTTTGTAAATCACAGACACGATTGTGCACCATGTTTCAAAGTGTTGGGACACAAGCTAAGAGTCTCCCACTCATGATCAGATCAACTAGACACGCGTTTAATCGCAGGCGTGAACTTGAATGCACATGGCGAAAAGGATGATGAAACCTTTTCTCTGTTCTTAAGGAAGTGAGGACTCCTGACAAACACTATTAATAAAAGATTACCAAACTCAGTAATTTCACTTCTTCCTTTCTGGAAATACAGTTAGAGGATTTCTAGATGTCAGCACAGAACGAGAAGTGAGGGAACGTTCATGTTTATCCTTCTATTTATTAATCCTAATCTCAGAACCACTGTTCCTCAAGACTGGTTGAGGTGTGTTAACAATAACAAATGGTATGGAAACAAAGCAGTGCACAATTTATGATGTGCAAGAAAAATGTGCTTTCTCAATATTTTTTAACAAAAAAAAAAAAGATCACATGTAATCACTTGCATTACTTTTGACACCCATAAATAAAATCCAGTGCAACCATCTGCCTTCACTGAACACTGAATGTTTTAGGTGTGTGGGGAACAACATGGATGTGGCAGCATCATGCTGTGGGGATTTAATTTTTTTTTTATTTTGGTAGGGTCAGGGGAGCTGATCGGAGCTGATGGGAAGATGGAAATAACACCTAATACGACTTAGTCTTCAAGTTCATATTTTATCTAGTATAAAGAGTATGACTAGTGACGCACCGATATGAAAATTGGGGCCGATAGCAATATTTGATATAACTATCGCTGTTACGGCAATACTTATCAAATTTATATATATATTTCACTCAGAGGTTGCTAGACTTTTTTGTTATCCGTCATTTGATGGACAACATAAAAAACTAAATTGGTCATGTACTATTTTTACCCGTCAAATTATAATCATATTAACATTAGGCTATTTAGCCGCATTTTTATGCGCTTTGGTTAATATTCACCTAGTTGAACCGTGACTCCAGATCCATCACACATAAAGCAGATGAACGCATCTAACTTTTTCTCTGTAGTGAAAAAAAAAAAAAACACTGACTGTGGCCCCAATAACTTAAAATAAATTAAATTAAATTACTCCACTTTAATTACCAACAGTTCACCTGTCAAATGACCAACAGACTTCAAATTCTGTTACACGACCTCTGATTTCATTAGCCTTTCCAAATGACCCTCCACCCGCTGATATTGATTCTCTGAAACAAAATTAGCAACAAAATGGAAATGAATATAGGTTCATTAATATTATACCTGTTTTACTGATGACGCTGACAATACGGACTGTTCCCCTCACACACATACACAATCTGTAAATCTTATCTGCCATTATCTATCTTGTATTATAAACCCACTAGTACATATATAATCCATTTCCTAACATTCTTCTATATTTTGTATAATCTGTGCATATAGCTCCCATATTTATATTTATACACAATATTTTATAGCTCCTTGCTATTACTCTTTGTTTATACATTACTCCTTATACTCCATACATACATAGTCTTGTACACCTGTAACTAAATATTTATATCTTGTATAGCACTTCTGGATAGATGCAAACTACATTTCGTTGCTTTGTACTTGTGACAGTGCAATGACAATAAAGTTGAATTCTATTCTATTCTAATATGCTTGAAACTGACTAATATCAGCCTAATCATTTTAGGTGTTGGTTCTCACCCTGTCTTATTTCTTGTTACTGTGTCTCCCAATTTATCAAAGTTATCAAACAGTGCACCAAGCTCAGTTTATTCTTAAAATTACTTTCACAATTCGTTTTTGCAAAAAAAAAGATATCCTTTTCCATTCACTTTCATATGAGATTACAACAAAACACAGTAAATACTGTTTGAAACTATAGATGCACTGATCCGATATTAATATCTACATTGATCCCCAAAAAATTCAAGATCATAAACGATGACAGTGTCTCCGATCCATAAGCGCAGATCTACTCAGTCGTTTACGCCTTGTGCTTTTGCTTTATTATTTAATTTACATTTAGAATTCCCAACTCACTTTCTGAACAATTTGGAAGGTTTGTTGCTGTTTATTTTTTACATATTTGACCAAGATAGTCAACCTGTTGTTTTTGTCAGTTTCAGTTTCTTTACTTTTTATTTTACATTGGTTGTTATACTCCTAATTGCACTGACTGAACAAATTCAAGTTGTGTTGGTTTGATATGTTTGATCAAGCTTGTGAAGCTATTTGTGTATTTAAGTGTGTTGTACTGGTGTAGATATACAGTAAAAAAAATTAGCAAGTCAGTACATTTATGTCTGTGTTTAAAAAAATAAATATTTGAAGTCAATACGGCACTCATTTTCTGCATCAGATCTATACTGGCCGACACTAAACTTGAAATATTGATATCGGCATTAAAACGGAATAGAAAGAAGCAGATCAGTGTATCCCCACTTGAAACATGACAAAAAAGGGAAGGAATCCTTTAGCAAGGCACTAAAGTTGAGCGTGGAGCCTGTTTTCTACCTAATCTAACCCACTCTCTTTATTTGGGTTTCCACACATAGAAGCTAGAAGACGATTAATGATTCCCACCCTCCAATTCCAGGTGCAGAATATTGTGGAAATTATGGCAATAACCCAAAAAAAAGGATTTGTGAGTGTGATAGTGGCAGTGAAATCCAAGAGGATGTCTGCTGAGAAGCACATTTAGCTGGTGACAAATGACAGTACTTTATCTTCCTGACAAGAGCCCTCCTTCATCAAATGTCCAACTTCACATGGAAATAGAAAATCACACATTATCACACTGACAAACAATTACAGCCATGTCATTAGCAGCCACCCTGGGCCATGGAACCATTAGCAAAACACAATGTTGCACACCATGCTAACCATCAGAAGGAACGCAGGATGTAGATAGAAATGTGCTGATAAATCAATCATGACACAAAACAACCTGATCCTCATATTGGAGGAGATTTCACCTTCTTGGAGCGATGCACACGCAAGTCAGCTAAATAAATTACAAAAAATTATCTCCAGCTATCAAAAAGTTCTGATGAAAGATTACATCTTTGTTGATGACAGCCTAATGCTCGCCTTATATTAAAAGTCAACACTTTATCGAGTTTCTTTTTTTTCTGTACATGACTTAATTAGATTGAGCATTAGTATTTTTTTTATACATCTCCTGGTTCAGGCTTTAAATGAGAAAAAAGCAAGCCTCTGTAAATATGGCTGCTTACTTCTAACACAAAATTGTTGACACCTAATGTAATTTCAGCGGGATATCCAGCTGAAAGCGCACCGGGTAATATAATGCTCTTAATGAGAATTCCTTCCAGCTTGAGACCTTGGTGAGATAGGCATAAAGACTTGGCTTCTCTTTTTAATAAAATAATTGTTACAGTTATTAAAGATGAATCTCATCACAGAGGAGGTGACAAAATAATTCATTACTAAAAGCAAAGGCTTTAAATAGCTGCAAATTATAAAGCCCTACCCCCCTGCCTCTCAAAAACACACTGCTAGATGAATGGGTTTGTTATTTCCTATAAATATTGGATATTTGCCATCCTTGAAAGGGCAGAAATATTGCAAATGTCTTTTGAGTTCTCTGAAACGTAATGTATTATTTACTTTAAAAAATTAATCAAATTCACACCAAAATAAAGAAAAGTGTTTTTAGTACTCATTACAATAAAAAAAACATATGAGAAAAATTTGCACAGCATGGGTCCCACATTCACTTTGTCCAACAGTAATACAAGTTGGATAAAAAGAAAATTATAAACTTATGCAGAAGCCTTCATATACATCAAAAACACAAAGGTTCCTTACCTTTATTTGCAAGTCTGATTAATTTTAAAGTTGAAAATTGGATATTTTATATTTTAGACTCAAATATGTATTCTAGAGGTTGATGTTTAGCCTTTATTCACCTCTCAGACTTTATAAGTAACAGAAATGAATGCTCAAGTTTTGTGTTGAATTTGTGTTGAATCCATCCATCCATCCATCTTCTTACACACTTATCCCTAGTGAGGTCACCAGGAGTGCTGGCGCCTATCTTCAGCGGTCCTTGATTTAACATTAGTGGCAATTATGTCAATTAATATGTTGAAATACAATCAGGATTTCATTAAAAAAAAAACACCACCAGGGTTTCCTCAATTGTATTATAAGACTGGCAGGCCACCAGGCATTACTTGACCCCACCAGGCAAAGAATTGTTTGTTTATTTTGAATAGGGTTTTTTTTTATATACACCAGTAAAAGTGATAGTAAAGACAGGTTAAGATAGGAATATAGCAGACACATTGAACTGGGTACGAGGGGGCTGCACACTAATTGTGCTGTCCCTGCACCTGCCTGTTAGCCTCACGTGCTGTTATTTCCAAATTATGATTTCTGTTTGTGCCCCTCCAAGTTTTTGTAACTTTTCACATTTATTAACACAAAAACATTGCTGGTGGACTGGCTGGTGCCCCTACCACCGGGCTTAACAAGTTTTCAGGAGAAACCCTGAACACTAATCTTGTGCTTTAAAGTAAACGGTCTAAGGACCACTATTCAGTCAATCTCTCATAGACCTTAAATTTTCTGATGATTAATCCCTTAAATTGTGTGAATAGAAGCAGGTGACTTTTGAATTTGGCCAAAATAAAATACAGTTGATGTAGGAATGAAAGAGAAAGCACATAAATAAGCTAGTAGAGACTACATAGAAAATAATGTGTAAGCACATGACTGCTAACATAAATTGTGAATGATGGTAATTTTATACTTCATTTCAGATAAAATATGATCAATGTTGAGAACTCAACTCAGAATGTTAAGAATGTTAAGTTCTGAGTTGATAAACTATGAAGATAAATTGATTCATATTAGCCTGAATGAACAGCCACAGAAAGAAAAGTAACTGCGCTTTCTAACTTCATCCGGTGCAATACTTTGTTACACTAAAGTAACAAACTGATTTGTACATAAGTAGCACTGTGTTAAAGTTAACAGTGACATGCCACTAACTACATGCAGTAGCTGAAGGTCGATTCATATCATCAAGCATGAAGTAGCTGAAACATGCAAGTAGAAACCGATCCCTGCCACCTCCACCCCTTCCTGTTCACAAACCTCTCCTACCTTTATTCACACATACAAAAAAAGAAAAAAAAGAGACATAATTTACAGCAGCGACACAGAAACTTCCCGGCATGCCTTTTAACTCGCCGTTTTTCACTCCCTCCGCAGCAGGATGTCCAGAGGAAATGCTTTATAAAGATCCTGCCGACATGAAGAGCCGCTTTGACTTACTGGTGCATTACTGTCTAAAAGCCAAAGTTATTTAGACCAATAAAAGGCTAATATATTGTTGGAGTGGAATTACAAAGACGTTATCTCTGCCTTAATAACATCACCGCAACCCCCTGATATTGTTTAGATCAATAAGGCCCATTAAAGCGCAGACCTCGAGCACAGATAAGGCTGCACAGTCACAGTAAAAAAAAAATAAAAAATTTCTTACTCTCTCTCTCTAATACATAAAAGCAGTTAAGTTGTGGAACCTATATTCATTGACATTTAAAACGACCGACAATGACTTTAGATGCTGATCAGGAGAAATGAAGATGTTAAGACAAAACTTCAATTTAAATTTAATTTCCTATTAGGAAGAAAATTCCAAGAAAGGAATTAAAATATTAAATTCTATTTTCTGCCTCTTTTGAATAAAAGGGCAAAGATTCAAATAATTTAATCAAACTGAACAAGGTTGAGGTTTTGAATGCAGTTTCCCCATTATGCTGTGCTCTTCTTACCATTGTCCACCAGGTGATGCACTAAATCATCCAGAAAGATGCTGTCCATCTGTCCTTTAGGACTGATGACCAACAGCCATTTAAGAGGACGCCTCAGAGCGGCTTGTGTGTGAGTGAGTGAATGTGTGTGTGCATGCGCCGTCTGTGCGGGTGTGCATGCGTGTTTATGCGAACATGACTTCGGGGAGTACAGACGAGACTCAAATTGCAGCATGCCGAGACATCAGAAGAAACCACAGGAAACAAGTTATGACGCTATCTCTATCAGCACACAAAATGACAAACAAGATTTTTTTTTTGTTCCTTTTTAAAGTACAAAATGTCCCCTCCGGCGTAAACTCTGTCAATAGGAAGTTTACAGACATGGTGCATGTCAGGTAGAGGGGGGGGGGGAGAAAGAGAACAAGCGTTCAACACATAAACAACATTTTAAAAAGAGAAAGGAAGAAGAGTCTTTTGCAAGCTTTCTCTTGCCTTGGAGTGTCTCTGTGGGGACCTTGCAGACGATGCCATGGTGGACGTTTTTATGACACAACTTGAGCTGCTGAAGTCATTATACCTCATCAAAACAAAATTGAAGAGCTCAACATGCAAGTTCTTCCATTTGGAAATGATTGAGTCATTTCTAAATAAAATCAAGCTGCTATCTTACAGAAATACTTAGACTTTATCACAATTATAGCCACAAACCACTATGTTATTCCATAGGCATTTTGTGTTCTGTGCAACACAAAGTTGCACAGAATTGTAAAGAGGAAGCAAAATGATGAATCATTTTCACAATTTTTCTTTTAAAAAATCTGAAAAATCTGCTTTTGTTTTTAGTAGAAATGCACCAATCTGAAATTAATATTGGTCCCGATATTAAAAAACTTCTAGATCAAATCATGACAATGTATCCGATTCATGAGAGCAGATCTATTCAGTCTAATTCTATGTTTTGTGCTATAAAGCAACATCATGCTTTATTATTTATTTTATATTTTATTAAAATTCCTAATTGCAATTTCTGAACCAATTGAAAGAAAGTCTTTTGCAGTTTATTTTTTACATGTTTAACCAACTTATTGTTTTAGCCAGTTTGAGTTTATTTATTTTATATTGGCTGTTATACTCCTGATTGAACTGACTGAACTAATTAAAGTTGTTTTTACATGGTTGACCAAGCTTGTGAAGCTAGTGGTGTACTTAAGTGTGCTGTACTGGTGGACAATTATCAAATTTGTAATTCAGTACAAAGACATTTATGTCTTTGTTTAAAAAAATAGAAAAGCTTCGGCACTGTTTGTATCGAACCAGTATCAGCTGATACTCAACCTCAGATATTGGTAGTGGAAAAATCGGAGCATTGCTAGTTTTTAGCTCCCACGAGTACTTATTTAAAAATTATCTTTTGGGGTGTCTCTTTTTTCCTCATGCTTATGTGTGTCAAATAAAGCCCAGTTCACACTACACGATTTTAGAATTGTCAGCCGATTGTCGGCCGATTTTCAAAACCTGAGACACCACACACTAGCCGACAAAAAATAGCAACAGTTTTCTTGCTATTTTTCTGCTTCCCTGTTGAGGCAAAGCATCCCCACAGCATGATTCTGCCACTCACAACAGTAGTTGTATGTATGCAAATCAAGACTTCTGAAGGCAACTGCACACAGTGGATTGTATTTAGTGACATCAGAGTAAAGTGAACAAATCAAAAATGTACACGTCTTTCTAGGTTTTATTTTTTTTTTAAATTGATTTTCCTTCCACTTCAAATATGTGTTGCTTTGCATAGCAATATCCCCTGTATTCAAAATAAGGCTGGAGGTTACACTGTAACACAATGTGAAAAAGTTCAACAGTATGAATGCTTGTGTAAGACACCTGAACTACTCGCACAAACAAAAAGTTCCTTTTTAAAAGAAAAGATCTTAGCATCACAGTTAACTGCAGGTGCTTTCATTTAATCCTTTTAGGATTTTGAAGTCCCACTGTGCAGAACAGTGGGCCTAGACAGAGAATAAAACATTCATTACTTTGACAGCTGGACATAATAATAAATCGGAAAATGATCAACCATGATAATGCAATATTACCCAACAATAAATACGGCGCCAATGAAGCAGGAGGAGAACAACATGGAGAAACGGGGAGAGAGGACGTACCAGAAAGAGCAAATCTTCGAGCGGCAAGTGTGAACATAAATAAAGTGTGCC
Organism: Brachyrhaphis roseni; assembly: GCA_903066815.1. Taxonomy (NCBI): domain Eukaryota; kingdom Metazoa; phylum Chordata; class Actinopteri; order Cyprinodontiformes; family Poeciliidae; genus Brachyrhaphis; species Brachyrhaphis roseni. The sequence goes on from CAEFZY010071889.1 coordinate 31,933, forward strand.
ACATCTTTTACCTTCTTCAATTATGTGCCTTTTGACATGCAAGCTGAGCGCGGTGTAATTAACATCTCAGGAGATAATGGGGTCGCCACTCACTGATCAATCTCGCACATATATTATCGTCCTTTTACCAATTGAGCCGGCTGTTATTCTGGCAGGGAAATATTCCAACCCCTTTTTATTATTATTTTTCCTTTTTGGATGGATTGGGAAGGAGGAGGGGGGTGATTTAATAAAAACCTTGGTAATAGGCCTAATAACTCATCCAATTGAGCTCATCTTCCACAACATCAATTAGGCTAAGACCCAACTTCCAAGAAGCATTGTCTGTAACAATAAAGAGTAAATCTAGCTCGATTTATGAAGGAGCTGATGTGTTTGCCATAATCAATAACAGGCTGTATCACAAGATAAAAGAGGAACCTACTGAATATGTTCGCAACTGTGCTTCAGAGACCTGGTTTTAGAGCTAAATTTGCTGCACTGAATTAACAATTTCAGTCATATGAAATATAAATTCTGAAGCAGTGATCAGGAGAAATATGGATTTATGGATGAAAATGTAACTATTAAAAAGGTCACTGATGGGTTAGAAAAATTCCAAAAAATCCAACAATAAATAGCGCCATGCATAGTATTTCAGTCCAACTCTGCTAGATTGAAATAAACATTTAACTAGCTAACATATGGATAATCATATTTTTGTTTTAAACACCATGTAATATAGGCTGTTGCCAGCTTTGCCAACTCCACTTATTATAGGGCTGGTAGCTTGTTTTTCTAGCAAGATCTGGCAACACTGGCTGTTGCTTGCTTGAATATTTGCCCTACTTGGCGTTCAGCATGTTCCATTCTGTTTCAGGTTGAATGTGCTGAAAACATTTGTCTTGCATGGACTTTTTAAAACGTCTTTCAGCTTGTATGTTTACCCCAACTCTAGCTCAGGAGAGTGATGCAATTTCTCATTTATTGAGTTGGCAGAACGCATGTTTCATCCAAAGCCAAAGCTCTTGCTCTGTCAACATGAAAGCCACAGGATAAGTATGAGAGAGGACAAAAGGAAGACCTAGAACTGAACAGTGCTTTATATCTATATATATATATATATATATATATATATA